>BMAO01033806.1:0-222883 GCA_019973975.1 Trichonephila clavata | reverse complement strand
TGGTTGGGAGTTTTTGTAAAAATGAAACCAGATGAGGGTTGATTGATATGAAAATATATATATTGGATATAAGGTCTACCATATTTGTAAATATGGAAATTGTATAATGTTCATGTTGGTAGAATGTCATATTTTTGAATAAGAATTCATGAAGTTTCCTTTCAGGGTGGCAGTCCCTGAAACATTTGCTGTGTTGAAATGATGTGTGGACGATGTCCTAGAAAAAGAATGTCTTGTGAAGAATTATGATATGTAAATTTTTTTTTATTAGTACTTAAGTAAAGTGCATGATCCAGGTTTTTTTTTCCTTCCTTGTTTCCATATTTTCCCCTTGATTCTCGCCCAAATGGGATGCACTGTAGGGATGTTCTGTGCAAAATTGTTGATAAATAGTAGAGTACCCTTTAGATTTGTGAATTTTGTAGGTGTTGGTTCAATTAAAATTGATAAGTTAGTGAGTTAAAGTTTTAATGCAGGTTCATCGTTTTTAAGTGTTAAATTTTTCACGTAATTTCTATCGGGTCGTTTAGCCCCTCGGATTAAATCACGTTTTCTTCTCGGAGGGGGTTGTGACGGATTTATTCGCGTCTATAACTAACCTTTGTGGATTTTTCTGGGGTAATAATATTATCAACCAACTTTCACCGAGCGAAGAAAGCGTGATTATGCAAATTAAGTATATTATATAAATTCTGTATTCGCGAGTTTTACGAGTTAATTGGTGAGTGAAGGATCGGGAAATTATTAAGTGCAAATCGGAGATTATCAATTGAAGAAGTCTAAGAGTATCACTCGACGGTGATTAAATCCGGATAAGGATCGTATTCAAGGTCTCGATTGGAGGACTCAACTTCATAAAAGTACAGGTATCGTGATCCTTGTTTAAATAGAAGTTTAGCTTATTAGTGCGCGACGTAGTTTATATTGAGCTTATATAGGTTATCGTGGAATTAGTTGAGGATCCGTATTATGATCCCCAGGATAACGAATCTCACCTTCGCGCCTTGCTATCTGATCATTTATCTTAATTACATTATTATTGTGCTTGTTTGATATTTTAATGACAATAAAATAATTAGAATTAATCATGTCTACTGATTATCCAGTTCCTCCCACATATCTAGCCGGGTCCGAGGGTAAACAAGGAATAACTGACAAGGAATAACTGTAGGGAAGCAATAATTGACAAGCGTTACAAAGTAATGAAAATTATTTTTTAGAAATTGGCTTTATTACTAATAAATAGAGCATTTACGCTCTAAATGATTCCTTTTTCGAATTGTCCACTTAAGAATCAAATTGCTCCTTTGTGGAGTGTAGGCTCCACGTTGATAAACACTACCTTAACTGGTTTGCCAGTGGGTTTTACGGGCAATTTCTTTCTTTCTTTTAGCTTCAAAATTTTGTCAAAAATTTTTATGCGGCTTCAAATTGTGGCACTAAAAATCATTCAAAATGTTGTGGGTTTGTAAATCATATAACTTTCTATTTTTATTCTTTAAGATGGAGAACCATCGGATATTTGGAAATGGGCCCATCACAAGCTGATAGGATTGTTTAATGTCTGCAGCAGTATGGTCCAATGTCTTTGGAATCTGAACATTGAATTTAATGAAAGTCTGGTGACGCGTACACCCTCGCATCGCGAGGGTCCCAGTATTCTTGTGCACCCAAAGTCTGACTGACGCCAAGTACGTATTTAACCAATTTATAAAATATTAAAGGCAAATCCTTACTTTGTAGGAAGCCTAATATTCTCCGTTACGCCGCTGGTTTGTTTCATGTAAGCCATAAGTTTCTTGAGCTCTTTGTGCGCGGAGAAACATTATTATACTTCAAATCATTTTGTGGGATGAATTTTAATTAAGATGCGAAGATGTCTTCACAGTGTCTTGTGAGGAGATTACTTTGTTGTATCTCATTTAATCGAATATAGATGGCCTGATTAAATTGGGCTAGAAATTCTATGGGATAAAGCCTGCATGTGGTTTGTATGTGTAAAAAGTGAATCTAGGTTTCTTTTAAAAGTTATTCTCGTCGTGTTCTGATCTAGAAAGAACCATTAGTCCACCATAGTTGAAAGACACGTAGAAATTGAATCATGGTGTGGGAGGGAATTTTTTGAAAAGTTACGTGGCATATGTTCAATAAAAGCACTGTGATATTCATTAGACAAAGTTCTTAATCAATGAGTGAGATCCTATGCTGCAGCTATTGGCAATAATTTTACTCAGATGACCGATAACGTTCATCCATGTCGAACTACACTGGTGTGCAAAACTTAAACAACAGGTGCTTTTTTTCACATGACTCCACTAGAAATCATTTGGGAAATTCAGAAATGAGAGACAGCATTGTATACTCGAACGATGACGAAAGCATTGTCGCGCAAAAATGAATAAAAAGCGTATAGTATGGAGTCAAACAAAAAAAAAATCTTTTTTCAACTCTTAGACAAACAATCATGTGTATAATGATACTAAGAGAAAGAACAACAAGCAAATGTTCCTTAGTATGGGATATGCCTTCCCCCCTCATTGCCATGGTTGCTTCGCAATAACTCTCCATAATCATTACCAGATTGTCCAACAGTTCTTGAGCTAAAAGTGTCCATTCCTCAATTAGCATCAGTTCAGCTGTTGGGTGTTCCCCGGAGGATGCCGGAAGGCGTCTCACCAAAGCATCCCACACATGTTCTATGAGATTTAAATCAAAGAAGAATATTGGTCAATTCATTCGAATGATATTTTCATTTTCAAGTAGATGCTGAATGTTAAGAGTCCGGTGGGACCGTGCAATGACATCCATAAAAACCAAGTCTGGCCCAATAGTACCTCGGAACAGATGTACATGGGGAAGGATAACCTCCTGACAATTGCGATCGCGGGTTACAGAACTTCTGTCTAAAACGTGGAGCATAATGCCTCCTCAAACGACAACTCCAGGATCCCTATAATGCTCTCTTTAAGTGAGGTTACTGGGATGAAACATTGTCCCGACCTCTCTCAAAATCAAATGCCGTTGATAATTGCACTGAAATGATACTCATCAGTAAAGACGACACTACTCCATTGATGAGATGTTCAGTTTTTGTGCTCCTTACACCACTTTAAACGGTGCCTCTGATGGCCAACTTTCAAATGGTTTCAGCGTTCAGGACAGCGGGGGAATAGGATACTTTTGTGAAGAAGTATGGCCACAGTAAACAGCGACACTTGTCCCCTTGTTGCTATACACAGTTGCTGAGCAATGATACTTGCTGACTTGTATAGAGCTTTTTTCGCATGCAAGACGACATATCGGTCATCCACTGCAGCTGTTTTCGTTGGGCAGCCACCACCAATCTTTCTAACAGCATTTTTAGCTCGAAATGACACTTTTATAGGTTCCGAACTCTTCAACTACACTGGTTTAACTATGCCGATCATTTTTTCACGTGTGAAGTCATCCAGGTAATTTCTTCTAGCCACATATAACGAAAGACTTGTACTTGCAGTGAATGTCTTTAATTACGTCTCCGTTCTTCCTTTTATTGTAATTTTGAGCTGACCGTATGTGTTTTGCATACACTCATGTCGCCAATGACGTTTTGTTTCTGAAATTTTCATACGCATCACTTTTCTACTGAATTGCGTATTCCTTGTACAGATCGCAATAACCCTGTTTCTGAAATTTCCTGGTTATCTGCTTAAAATTTACATTGTTGCTTATGTTTTGCACACAAGTGTAGGATTGCAGACAAATAGATTCTTCCTCAGAGCATCAGGTGATAGGGGATAGAGCATCTTTTTAGGGTTAATTTGACATAGCAATTGCAGCACTAAATCTTCCTCTCAAGAACCTATCTGAGATTGTGCAGCGGTTGCATCATGTACGGTTTTCCAAACTGGTTCATGTATTAATTTAATTAATACATGCCCACACTATGATAAGGATAATATATATTCCTTTCTAAAAAATTCAAATTTTTTAAATAAAGAAATTTAAATTATTTTTGCAAAAAATTATTTTTAACACGCTTTTATAAGTTTCTCTTGTATGTAACGGAATCTTGGAACTCGATTTTTACCCACTTTAAAAGGTCAGATAAATTCGAAATTTTGCTCACTTATCAAGGACCGATGACAATACAATAATTTCATAATTTTATTCCATTGTCCTTTTCAGGATCGTCAGGAATAAGGATAATCAGATTTGGCGACAATTGCACATTCCACTTTCAGATTTGGCGACTTATTGCATTTTCCCTTTTTTTAATTTGGCGACAAATCCCATATATCATTTTCAGATTTGGCGACTAAATTCATACATCATTTCCAGATTTGGCGACTAATTTCAGATTTAGTGACTAAAAGAATAAGGTGCAACCTTAAGGCGAGTGTTTTTAATTTAAAACTAATTATATGCAAGTATGTAATACACTTGCGGTTAACAAAAATAAAACAAACAAAAAAGTGTTCTGTATCTGAGAAAGTGGAGGGTGTGTGTGTATTACAATTTCTTCCCATAATATAAACATTTTTCTGAAAATGAAAATTAAAAAAAGGCTCATGCATGTGGGAAAAAAATGATTTACGTTCCAACTGCTAAATATTTTTATTTTTATAAAGCAATACGTATAGAAGTGATGATACGAATTTAGGAATACGTTTAAAAGGTGAAAAAACGATTGACTCTTAATATTACCATGTTTTTATTAACTGGCTTTCTTTATGTCTGTCCGGGTGGAATTTTGTAATTGATTTTAAACTACGTGACTTTCCGATGAGCTAGAGACTTGAAATTTGGACCATAGCTCAGAAGTGGATGAAAATGCATAAAAATGTGTAAAAAGAAAAAAAAACGAAAAGGAGGAATTAATTTTATTTTTAGTACGTTATAAAAACATGGTACATTAAAATTTTTTTTAATTTGAACTTTTTCTTCTTAACTCTTTCTTCTTACTTTTATTTATTTGACCTGTTCTATAGAGACGGAATCTAATGTAACGATACGGGACTCATCCGAGGCCCCGTAAACGGAGATAATAAATACACTTCAGACCCGTTACTTAATATCCATTGAAGAGCAAAACTAATTCCACAGCCACGTAATTCAAGCTTCAAATATCAAACTGATATATCAAATATTAACAATGAATAAATGATAGTTTAAATAACTAAAAAACACGCTTTTATTGTAGTTCGAACTGAAAAATTAAAAATAAATTATAGTTTAAAAAAAACTGAAAAACACGCTTTTATACTGAATCGAACTAAAAAGTAAAAAAAAAAATAATTCTTAATATAAGAACAAAATGTGACTTACGAGAAATTTTATGTCATTGGGGTAAAAGCGTGGGGTGTTCTATAAATGTATCAATTGTTATAATTTCTAACTTCTATTCCGAAAAGCTCAATTAGTGTAAAAATGTGGTACAAAGCACCCCACGCTTTTACCACAATGGCATAAACTTTCTCGTAAGTCATTTTGTTCTTATATTAAGAATTATTTTTTTTACTTTTTAGTTCGATTCAGTATAAAAGCGTGTTTTTTAATTTTTTTTAAACTATAATTTATTTTAAATGCCACTTTATTTAATATATAAATTATTACGTAATATTATTAAATGTAATAGCCAATAAATAATGAAAGAGGATTATCTGTGACTATTTCCTTGAATGGTAACCCTCTGTTCCTTAACTTATGGGGGTTTGCGTGTGGAAAATATATTTGATATAATAAATATTAAACAAATTTCGATATATCGTGTAATTTTTTTTAATAAATAATAATTGATAATATTTTAAATATAACTATCATTTACTTGTTACACTTTTTATATTAAAAACAATTATAAAATCCCCGTGCACCACAAAGAATCACACAGGGCTCACAGAAGTAAATATTGATCACACATTACAAAGAAAAGAAGGAAAAAAAATTTTTGAGGTTATGTGTGAAGGATTTCAAGCATTCACAACAAATTCACAGAACTTTTTAAAGGCACTTCTAGTGGAAAGAAGTTGGTGAAAATTCGGAGGCCAATTTATATTAAGTCCCTTGAACGCCAGTCTTAAAATCTTTATCTCTCTGACATACTTGGAACACAGAAGGAGCACATGCTTTACATTTTCCTCGCCACCAATATTACAATCAGAGAACTTATTACACATTTTTTTAAAAAATTGTTACATTTAAAAATTGTTACTTTTATTTTATGCAATCATTCCCAAAGATACAAATAATTCCTATCAAACTTTTCTAATCATTAGAAAAGTCATTTGATATTTCCCACAAAGAAATTAAAAAAAGTTCGTAAATTGAATTCCCGCGAAAGTAAAAATGACAGGATATTATTATGAGGAATATTTTTATTTTTCTCCTCTTAATTTTGGAATCACCTCCAAATTGGGCAACGTGATTTGAATGAAACAGCCAACTTGCCGAACTCAGTAGAGGCACAATTTAATCTAAAGCTTGCATGCTGAAAGTTATTTACGCAGTGGATAGCGAGGCGCTTTTCCAAATAGGCTATTACGAGCACATGTCTGGATTACACGAGTTGAATCGATGCTCTCTCTACAAAAGATAATGCGCATCCAGGATCTAGCATTTCGGGGTTCCAACTCCATTCGTGCTGAGGAATTTCAAACGAAACTGAAACGAGAATCTGAGATTTTTTAACGAAAACACACCCGTGTTTCACTTTGACAATTCGGTTGGGTGATAAAAGTTTTCAAAATTTAATGTCTTTTTTAGATTTTTTAATTTTTAAATAAAGGTTATTTGACCAACAAATTAAAGGTTTGTTTTTAAAGCATTTTTAATGCAATAAATATATTTAAAATAGTAGCACCATCACAAACACTTGTATCATATATTCTTATAAATATTAAATTAGCTTCTACTTTGAAAGGATCTTAAAAATATCTAAAAGATTAAGTGACAATAAAATTGATTAACACACAATTATTGATTGAAATTTTAAACAACTATACTGACTTAAACTTTTTGCAGAGTCATCAAATAAGCCCTCTTTACATACGTATTTACTTCTAGTTACTACATTTAGGCGAAAGAAAGTATAATGTCTCTAGAAAAGGTAAATTAACATTGGCGTTTATTCCAAATGAAAATATTGCCATTACTGCTAAAATGAGCTAAAACAAATATATGAGCACAAAATCAAAATTTTTCTTCCCAAGAGCTCTTTGGAAGTCGAAGCTTCACTTTCATTAGACTAACTCCGAAAATTTTTATCGTCCTAAGTAATATATATATATATATATAGTTTATATAGATAAAGTGTGTGTGCCAGGAAACTTTGCCTTCATTTGTAAATACTATTATAGTTTAATGCTCAACAAACATTTTGAAAATAATACAGCTTTTATTGGGTCATCAATTTCTGGTAGAGAAATAAATAATCGAATTTTGGCTTTTCATGAACAATTAAAACACAAATTAATAATAATTTTAAATTTCCACATGTATTTCTTTCTCCTAAATTTCATAAAGACCCAGTAAAGTTTAGAACAGTTACTAATGGTTTTATATATCAGCAAATTAGGCAAAATTCTCCATGAAATGTTACAAGATACAATAAATAATCTAAAAACCTCAGCCATTCTTAAAAATAGTACAGAACTCATTGCACAAATTAAAGATAAAAAGATATTTTCAGTATTTAGTTTAGATTTTGAAGATCTTTTTAACTCTATTAATATTGATATGATTAAAACACACAATTGTAAAATTATAAAAAGATAATTTGTTTAAAAATGTTAAATAGGATAGATTTGGTTCTCTACTTAGGTTAGTTCTAAACGAGAATTATGTTTATCATAATGGTAATTATTATCTACAGATTAAGGGTCTGCCACAAGGTGGCCCTACTGGCAACTGTCTTGCCAATTTATATTTACATTATTTTGAAAATAGTTTCATTGACAACTTAGAAAATTACTTTTTTCGCTATATAGATGATATAATCATTTTTGGCAAGCAAGACAACTTTAAACCTAACATTAATTTTTATCCACAATATCTTAATTTAATTCAGACAAATAGTAACAATTATGAAGCAAATTTTCTTGATGTAGAAATTAAATTAAAAGATAACAAAATAGTTACTAATATTTATGATAAACGAGAAGACTAATTTAAATATTATAAAAGTACCGCATTGGGAGAGTAATGTGCATGTTTCTATATTCAGAAACATTGTTATTAATTACACACATCGCAATAAATTTCTAGTTTCAAATAAATCACTAAAACTAAAAAACTATAAACATTTAACTAAATACTGTTTAATTCAAATATACGCAATTAATTTTATTAATAGATATTTGAATAAAGAAATTCTATATAGTAAGGATTAAATTTCCATATTTTTAACATGTTATTATTTTAGATTTATTATTATTCCTAGATAGTTTTAGATACCCCCATTTTCTAGTTTTAGATAAATTTACTTTTTTAAAAATTATTTTTAAAGTTATTATAGCTTTTAAATTATATTATCTTAGAATCTCTAAGATAATGATAGTATGTTTACAATTCTTATTTTATTTTTTTCTATTCTTTTCATACTTTTGCTAAGTGCTGCTTTTCAGCCATTGCTTTGTTTTGAATTTGTATTTGAGTCCAGAATCTGGCAATAACTTGTTTATTGTACTCAGATTTAGCGCGGGCTCTGCATTTCTGTATGCAATTTTTAGGTAAGTTACCTTTTTCTCACAATGGATTTATATTTCCTATCCATTATTTCCAATATGTTTTTGCTCGTTATTATTAACAGAAAGGGGGAAGGTTGGCTGGCCAAAAAACATGTTCAACCTCACTTTTATATAGAGGAATTTTTTAAGGGAATTTTTTTTTAATATAAGCTGTCCTAAGTCAGCCAAGTTGATAATACTGTAGCATCCATTCTTTTATATTTTTATATTCAACTCTGTTATTTCAATTTTTCATATCTCCTTTTAAATTCTGTTGTCTGGTTATCTTGCAATTACAATTATTTTCAGTTTTAATCATGTTAATTCATCTCTCTCTTCTAGAGAAATTTTGATTATATATATATTCAGTTTTGTTTTATAAGAAACTATACAGCTACGCAGGGTGCTTCTAAAGTGTTTTTACAAATTGAGAGGGGAAATAGTACCCATCCAGACGACAAATAATTACTTAGGAATATGGGATCGCATTTCATTCTGAGAGGTAGAAAAGAGAAAAGTAGAGACGGATCCTGTGCGAGATGAAGCAATACAATTCATCGTCTCTGACGTCATTTTGTACCTACCTACGTAGCATATCTCCTAAGACTATCAAGAATTTACCGCATGCAAATTTCCACCGTGAAGCAGCAGCGTTTCGCTCTTAGTCGGTACCGGAGAAAGGCAAACAGAGCAAACGCTGTCCTTTAAAAACGACACGACATCGCTTCGTCCGAAACTTTTCGTGGATGCTATGACCCAATACACGTACGAGGAATTACCTCCCATACGATGCAGCTGACGTGTGTGTATTTTTGTTATGTGTGTTTTCCTTGTGATGCTGTCCGTAAATGTCTGTGTGTCTTTACATGTTCAATGTACAAAAAACCGGATTAATTAACCACAAAGGACTGCCTCTTCAATATCATTTAAATATGCAACATCAACCGCTAAAGTGATGATGCAGATTAAGAAATACCTCACCACTTGCCCGTTATATATATATATATATATATATAGATTATCTACAAAACTTTTCATAGAGTTTTTGAGAAATTGTACATGGCATGGATCGAAATTAAATGAACTATTGCGATAACTTTGAAATTTCAGATCTTAAAAACTGGCAGAGTTATAAAATCGACATCTATACAATCAACTTTCTGAATTAACATAAATCAAAGTAGAATACTGAAATCGGGTAATTTTTAGAATGAAGTTTTGATTAAAAGAAACAGAACACAACGTAATTAATTTTTGTAAAATATCTCGATACACTTATTTTTTAATGTCCTAAGAATACAATAGATCTTTTTATAATGTTTGTACACGATAACTGTAAAATTACATATTAAATACTAAAGCTTATTATTAACAAATTTTTAATAAAGTGAATCAATTCTTTTTCAAATAGACATTCACAAAATTTCAGATACAGCGCAATTTCTGCATAACATTTAAAGGAAATTTAAATCACTAAATTTAAAAATTTAAAAAAATTATAAATTTATATTTTAAATCTTCGTTTTATAGAGTGTTATGTTTACAAGAACACCGTAAAGTTTTATAGCTATATATGCAGTAGATTTTATGCAAAGTGTACCTAAGGGTAAGAACATACTTGAAAATAAAAAAAAATAGTTATTGATTAATTATTGCTCTTACAGATTTATTTATAATTTAAAATTAATTTCTTTTTTACATTAACAAGTACATAAATGTAAAGGCGATTCAAAGTAAAAATTGTATTTAAGTTGCTTTTAATTTAAGTAAGTGAGAACCATTTAAATTTGGCGCAAAAAAATTTAATTTTTCCTTCTCGAAGTTACCTAAAATTCAAACTAATTATACAAAACTTTTGCTATCTGTTCCACCAAAATATACAAAGCATTATCTATTGTAATAATGGAAATACTTGATTTTTTAACTCTGAACATACCAACACCTCAATGCATATCTATTTCTACCAGTTATGTCTTTTGACCAGATAGTGTATATTTAGTGTTAAATACTCCAGTTTCATTTCATGCAAACTTAGAACTTTTTTGGAGAAATGTAATGGCATGTTATTTTGTAATCACTAATATGTATCTAAATTATCCTTTTATTGTAATCATATTTATATCAAAAGAATGGAAGAGATGAAACGGTATCAAGATAGAAAGATTTAGAATTCTCACTCTGAAGTTTGAAAATATACAACTATATAAATATTCAAATCATTATTACATCAAAAAGTTACTAAAGTATACCATGAAGAAATAGAGTTCCATTCTAATGAAAATCACATTTTCTAATACTTCTAATCAAGTTATTTAACTAAATATAGCTTTGTTTTTTACCAGGACAATCCTAAATTTCAAGAAACTTTTCAGTCCCCCGAATTGTACTTGAGAAAAATATAAAATTATTTTAAAGTTCATCAAAAAGAAATGCTAAAAAATACTAAGAAATGCTTACTACGTAGTCACACTACGTTGAGTGAAAAATGAACTTTTGTATACCTAAATATATTTTAAATTGTGGAAAGCAATGTATGTTTACATTTGTTTCCTAAATGGGAAGACTTGGCTAAGGGTGCGAGAATTCCTTGTATTGTTTGTTTATATTGAATGTTTTGAAAATTGTATATAATTGAGTATGTATCGGCATATTAATGTGTATATTAGTATATATCTGGTTTTTGCTCGTGGCGTAGAGATAGGAAATGAACCATAACACTAATAGCGCTGCGCGATTCTTATGGGAGTTTTTCTTAAACCAGATGTAATTTGTAGAGTAATTGACAATTTAAATAGGTGTGAATTCAATGTTGTTTGTGTATGTATACAGTGTTCAAAAAAATCTTGTTGTACGTCCACTGATCGAGTTCTCATTTCAGGGTGGCTGACCCTGATGTTTTTAAGATTTTGTGTTGCAGATAAAGATGTATAAAATAAAGATATGTTTAAAATATTTAAGTTTTAAGGGTTGTGTACGGTCGGGTTTTTCCCTCCAGTGGGAGGTTTTCCCTTGGTCCTTGCCCAAATGGGGTACACCTTATATAATAAGTGTAAAAGCGGAAAACTTGGGAGTGATTAAATATATTGAGCTAGTAGTTTTGAGTGTTTTTAGGGTATTGTTAAATAAAAGTTAATGCTAAACTCAAGTTTAAGATGTCTAGTGAGTTTAAGACTTAAATTTTACTTAGAATTGAGTATTAGGATTAATCGACGTTTTAGAGATCACTCCTAGGTTTCCTCTTATAATTAAACTTGTGATTGTTTAAGTGTTTGTTCAGAATTTGAATAAATCTATTTGTTATTATGGCATTTGTTGGTGATGTTTCGTTTGCCCCCACACCTAGAGACGCGCAGGAGAGAGGGAGAGGGGTCCAAGTTAAGACCCCTCCCCCACAAGTGTCACTTCATCACAAAAATTATGAACTACATGTGTTTGTACCAATTTAATTAAACATTAGCATCCTCTTAATTTATTTCAGGTAAAATAAGAAACAAAAAGTCTTAAGTTACCCCAAAAATACATACATTGCATTTTCAGTTTTTGTCTAACGAGATATTTTGTAACATTTACATCAATTTTCTCAAATTCTGTATTAATTTTCTAAGAATTTTAGCTTTGATGCATTACAAACATAGAATATGACCATAAAACATCATCAATATAATGTGAAAATATATCAATACGGTTTTGATATGAATTTGTGATTGCATTTGGGAATATATGATTATATACGAACATTTCGAAAGTTTTCATCAGTGTTTTGTGTGTTCACATGCAAACACAATCTCTAAAACTTCTAAAATTCAAAAGTTCTCTAAACTGGACAAATGATTTCTAAAACCACCAAAATAATTTGTTTTTATGTTTTAAACATGACATTTATGAATTTTTATGTATGTAACTAGCTTCTTGCAACGACGAGTGGCATTGCGCATCTGAGTTATATGTAGGTAGGTACCTTTCACTGAGAAACCTTTGAATATTATGCTTAAAAATTTTTCTGTCCAATAAAAAAACATTTATATTTATATTGAAGTGCGATTTTTCAAATATATTTAATTTTTTCAAAACAAACTTTTACTTATCATCACTTAATTTATTCAAAGTTTTCACTTCTTGTCACTACACGCGCTCTTTAACTAAATGATTTTGTAATGTTTCAAAAATAACACTTCAGTATGCACAAATATACATAAGGAATGTATAATGTAAACTTGCAGTGTATTCACATACAGTAAATTTAGAAAAAATTCATTTTTAACACAATTTTAAAAATATAATTTTTAGCAAACAGTAATTTTTGTTTTTAATCTTGCCTCATCAAATATACTGCCCTATTTTTTAAAAATATTATCTAGTTCCTTTATTTAATATTTTTTTCTTTTATTTCTTTTTTGAATTGTGCAGAAAATGCATATATTGTGCGCATAAATAAAATGTGTGCCAATGACATGGGCATCCAAGAATTAAGAAATAACTCTGTTCCATTACATTTGTTTTGAAGAGCTGTGGTTGTGCATATATCTTGTAGAATTTTCTTCTGATTTTTGTGAAGGGACACACTTTATTTTTTAAAACAAACAACCATATTTAAACTCAAAATGGCACTAATGAATCATAAATTTTTTCTTCAAAGAAAAAACTTACATTCAAATTGAAAATTTTCCTTTCTTTTGTTATTATTTCTTAAAGATATTATTGTTCAATTAGCAAATACTTTCATTAAATTCTACGAAAGTATGCAAACTTCCCTCCAAAAACAGATGAACTGTTATATATTTGCAGTTAATCTACTGTTAATTGCGTATGAATAAATAAAACCATTTGAGGTTTTGAAAGTGCTTCTTTGACTTAAAAGGACGGTGTTTATATTTTTATCTGTCAATGTGGGCGTGGCATGCTTGTTGATTATTTTTTAAAAGGCATGTTGACCTACTTCTAACTCATAAAGTAGCAAATATGTTATATCACTAGATATGTCATGAATTGGAGATTTTAGAAATATCAAAATCTCAAATCCGATAACCTGAAGATTTTCAGCCTACTTTACTCCTTAACAATAATTTTGAAAAATATTCTCTGTAATTACCTCTTTTTTTAATGCTGAATGTTTCCACAATATAGATAATTGTAAACAACAATTTCTCAAGTTATTCATTTAAGGGTAAACAGAGATTTGAAAAAAAGTTATATTAAAATTTTGAATATTTCCATATCTTTTAGAAAGTAAACATCTCACAGAATCAAATGTCTGTACTAAAAGCCTATATGTTTCATGTTCCTAATTCTTGATAAATATCATAAAATTTATCCAAATACCCTTCTTGGTTCAATATTTGTGACTAACTCAATGAAATAAATTTATTTAGGACTTAAAATTATTAGCAGGATAATATATCAATATCATGCGTCCTTAAGACTTGTATATTTATGCAAAAATTAAAATCCATAGTATTCTTATGCTTGTTTAAGTTAAGGGGTTAATACATTTCAGCTAACATTTTATATATTTTTTTAGCAGTCAATGCTTCTATTTCAATAGTATGTGTATAGTCTTTATGAAATTTATCATCAAAATTATTTAAAATTATACTTTGATAAATCTTCCACAAACTGCGCAAATGCAAATAAATGCATATTTGTTATATATAGTAAAAAATTGGTACATCTCTATGTGATAGATTTTTACCAGAGTGTTTTGTTAATAGATACCACATAAATATATTACAATTATTATTTTTGCTACGAATTGAGGCTACTCTCAATAGCAACAGGTACGTCCGTAAAGTAGTACGGCCCGAAGTCGTTCCCTTTCTTCAAGGCATTCCTGGAGCTATCTTTCAGCAGGATAATTCATGCCCACATGTTGAAATGACTGTTCCAGACTTCTGTTCAGCCCAACACATGCAACTTATTCCTTGGCCTGCTTATTCGCCGGATATGTCGCCTATTGAACACATGTGGGATTTGGTTGTTCGGCGTTTCGCTCGTGACGCGCGTCTTGCTGTTTCAGAAGACGAACTTTTGCTGCGCATACAAGCAATATGGAATTATCTTCCACAAGCAGACATTCAAAATCTGTTTGACTCCATGCCACGTTGTATGGCAGCAATAATTGCAGCGCATAGTGGCTACACCAAATACTGATTTCGGACATTTAATATTATTTTCTTGCTTTGAAAAATTCGTCAAATCTGATATGTAACCATATTTGTCCTATCAAAATCAAGTATATATATATATATATATACTTGTTTTTAATATGACATGCATGGCTACATACCAGAGTCTTGTGTCCTAATCTTAGATAATTAAATACAGAAATACTTCTGTTAACTACTCTGAAGATGTTTAAAATAAGTAAATTTTAAGTTAACTAAACATATTTTATCTTTTTATATATGTTCTCTATATAACTTAATTTAAAATTAACAAAAATTTGCTTTAAGTTAACTAACATATTCTACTTTCTTATTATGTTCTCTTTATAATTTTGTTTAAAAGAAACAAGAACTTTCTTTTTGAAATATTTACATTCTTTAGAAGTCTACATTTATCCAAAGTCATTTTATAGAAGAGTTTTTTTCTTTTGTGAAGACAAAGATAGGTATAATAGAGCTCGATTTTAGCTAACGACGATTCGTAAATGGTTGGAATTGAAAACATTCCTTTTCAAAGTGGTCAGAACGCAAAATAAACAGTGAGGAGATGGTGTGAAATCCTCATGCTTCATCATTCTTATTCATGTTTTTAAAACACTCGGATTTCTTACCGGGGAATTAAAAAATGATATTTTTCCTACAATCCTCCTTTCCCTTACTGATCGATTAACCATATACAGCAAAGTAAGACATTTTATGAAGTAGAATGAAAAGTGCAAGAGCAAAATAGTCATATTAATAGTGAAGAACGCCACCCATCCGGTATAGTAGTCAGTGAAGCTGACTGCGGTGCCGTAGGGATTGGGTTCGAATCCCGGAGAAGGCATTGATGTTTGTGTTGAAATCCTTTCTTCTGTCTGTGTTGTATGCCCCCCGTGTTATACATTGCGTGGTGCACGGGTTTATAAATATTAAACAAAAAAAAATAGTAAAGAACGAAGTGTTGTGGTTTGATTTAGGTGGTAAGTAAACGACAACATAATCACGTGACCCAATTGTCGCATGATAATTAAGTCACATGAATTTAGTCTATCTAAGTCATTCTTCCTTTTCCAGTGTTGATCGACGACTGAGAGGAACCGGTTCGTTTGCCATCTCAATCGGCAATGCAGGACGTTTGTGAAATGCACGAACGTCAGAAATGGAAGACTCGATTTGAAACAGCTCCTTCCACAAGTACATGAGAGATGGCATACGAAATAGGTATTTCTCAGCCAATGGTGTGTCATATTGTACAAGGGGAACGCATGCACCCTGTTACTTGAAAAGAGTGCAATCTTTACACACAGATGATTATCCCCACCGCGCAGTGGATGATTGGGAACATTAATAAAGATACACGATTTCCTAGATTCGTATTATTTAGTGATGAGGCAAAATTCAGCAGAGAAGGCATTTTCAACATGCGCAATCAACTACGTTTAGTCTGATAGCAATCTCCACTGCACTACGCCTTGTAATCACTAACAGAATTTTTCCGTCAACTTCTGGGTATGTATTCTTGGTGATTACCTGGTAGACCCTTACATCTTGTCAGACCATTTGACCAGGTTTTCGCTTTCGAAAATACACCGTATCTTCTTGGAAACAAGCGCAGGCCATTTCACTCTCCTTCCAGAGAGAGACATGTGGTTTATGCATAATGGAGCCCAAGCATATTTTTCCATCAGGGTAGGTAACTTCTTGAATGACACATATCCTGCACGATGAATTGGACGTGGCGAACCTGTGGCTTAACCTTGTCGTTACACATAACCTCCCCTAAGATTATCATCTCCCCGTCTAGTGTTACTCCTTTCTGGACGTGTAGCCGGGTTAATGAATTCAAAAGACATCTTTACAAATCACTATATTTATTGATACCTCTTAATCAAGGAAGGTTATATATACACTATTCAAATTTAAGAACAATAAAACACAGTGGAGAATGAGAAGGGGTCACTAATTGCGGAACTACGAAATCTGAACTGAATCCACGAAAGATCAGCGCGTACAATTACAGCTAACACACGTACACGTATTTACAATTTCTAAGTCACTAACCTGATTCTTAAATTTCGGCAAGTCCGTCTTGTTGAATATTTGGATTCTGGATGGATCGGATAAACGTTAATATTCACTCTTAGATTTACGAATTCAATCTTCAGCTCTTCAGCTTGGCTTGTAGCTTTACTACACACTAAATTTGTCAACGACTGCGAGTTGATTTTCCGATGCTTCGATTCACTTTACTTTAAAAATCTACTTCTTCACTTTACAACTCTTTCTCATTTCATTTCATTCTCTCATTAACTCGCGAAACCCGAACTTATATAAAATATCTCATTTGCATAAATCACGCTTTGGCTCCCGGTGGAGATTGGTTGATATAAATAAAATTTGAAAGAAATATTTAGAGGATTAGTGAAGACCGTACAGATCCGTCACAACCTCCTCGCTCACCGGACCTCAGCCCACTAGCCTTTTTCTTCTGCGTGGCACATGAAAAATCTTTAGTATACTAGATGCCTATGCATTAGATGAAGATATTGTGGCAAGAATAGTTTTCGCCACGAACAAAATTAACACGACACCAGGAATCTTCGAGAGGTTGCGCCAGTCGTTCCTTCGCCAGTGTCACCTGTGCAACAAAACGCGTGGTTCGCATTTTCGGCAGTTGTTGTGAGTTTTTCACTAAACAATAATTATGAGTGTGCAACTCTTGGTAAATTTTATTCACTTTCCCAACACTGTTGTATGTTCACACACAGGTTGGAATAGTAATATTCCTCTTTTCTGCCTTTCAGATTGGAAGGCGACCCAATGTTCCTATGTAACTATTAATCATCTGGATGGGTACTGTCACCCCTCTTAAACAATTTAGAATCATCCTTTATATAAGGAGAATTAAAAGTTATTTTAAAGAAGAAAGTACCATTTATCATTAAGGACGAAATCCCTGAAATCAAATTAAATTGCATGAAAAATCATAACATTAAATTTATTTGAAAAAAAAATAAGTTTTTAAGCCTTACCTCTGTTTACAAACATATACAAATTTTAAAAAAAAAATTTCTTTCTAAAATTGCAAAACAAGTTTTAATTTCTGAGCAAAATTACATTTAAAAAATTCAAATTTACGTTTTTTTTTTTAATAATTTTTAATTATAATGCAGTCAAAATTTAAGTTAACAAGATTTATACATACTATGATAATTGCTCTATTACTAATTAAAAATACTTAAACACAGAGAGGGTTTCGAACTAGAAATGAATTTTTAAATTACCTTAAGAAACTTTTTATTTTTGCTGGAAGAAATTAGATCTTACAAAATAAATCAATAATAAAGCAATCAATTGACAAAAATCTTATTTTAAAGAAAAATATGAAACAACAAATATTTTAAGTAATAATAAATCCTGAAAGTAAAAAAAAAATGACTCAATATAATTTACAATGCTCAAAGCAATTTGTAATAAAATTTTACTTCATAATGTACAGATTAACGGTTTTCTGGTTCAACATATATCTCAGATATTACAAAACAGATATTTTCTTTGTAAAAATATGTTTACAGATCACAAAGAATTTTTTACACATTTGGGAGCTCCTGTCCTAGTGCTTTTGAGCCTCGGCCTTTTTTTAGAGAAAAATTAAGAGCGTCGAAAAAGATTTGCAGACAAATCTTGTATAAACCTGATTGTCCTGATCATAAACTTAATGATAAAGCTTTTGTCAAATTTCACCCATTAACAGTAGAACGTCCATCGGTGTCGATTCGACAACGGAGCCTGATTAGTTTGTTCTCGTTTCCACAATTTTGCAGGAAATTTGAAAATTTTTCCTGACTTTTCATGGTGATTACACAGAAAAGGATTTGTGGTTCGAAGTGAAATTAATTAATAGAACATGATAAATATAATGCAGCTGTTCACCATATATTAAAAGAAACCTTTATTTTTCACAATGGCTTTTATTATTTGCAAATTAATAATCAATTCCATAAAAATATTATAGATAATAATTCATGACGGACTTTTAAATACGTAGATGAATTAATTAATTTCACTAACAACGGATATATATGTATAACACATACATATAACGTACATTTGTATAACATATACATATAATGTATATATATATATGTATATATTAAAATTACATCCCTAATTTTTATTTTTATCCTTATTATTTGAATTCAATAAAAAACGATTTTTTAATGAACGAATTCATTATAAAACAAATTTTCACTTCTTTCAAAAATTCATAATGAACTTCTTGACTTGTACCGAAAATAATTTTTCTCTTTTGCTGCCTGCGAGCTAGTCCAGCTTCTTCTTCAAACGAGAGTACTAATAGATCAAATCAATCCTCTTGATCTATTTTTCCAGATTCATTTCTGAAATTTTGAGTGTAATTTTCTACAGATTTTAGAAGACCAGGTCCTTTTAATAAAATCCACACTCAACATATTACAATGGTTTGCTAGTAGTATTTTTTCTCTGGAGTATGGTATTTCAATTCATGGTCATTAGGGAAGTTGTCCATCTGTTTCAAAAGGGATGTTGTGTTGAAACGGTCTTTTTTTTCCTTATTCATTCCACAGATTTCAGCCAGGTCCACTTTTATTATTCTTTATCATGCTTTTAAAGCCTAAATTCAACTGGCATGAAATCGTTTGCTTTGAACTAGACATATCTTTTATCATATAACTTTCATAGATCTTCATTAGTAAAATTGACGGAAAAAAATCAAATTCCCTTCCCCAAGAAGGAGAATGGAGTTTAGTCGGCGTGTTTATACATCGAAAAGATAACTTGGATTCAAATTTTGCGTTAGGCACATAAGAGTGGCGCTAGTTGGGCCACTTTGAGGATGCGAATCAGGTGGACTTTAAATACGCGCTAGAATTCTTAAAGACCCCAATTATTTTTATCTTTAAATATTAAATTCTTCTGGTTATTAATACTATATTGATCCCAATGACACTGGGAAAAATAAAAAAATTCCCCCCTAGAACGTAGACGGTATCCGCACGATCGTGGCGGGTTGGGCGTTTTTTGTGAAATCAGCACCTATGAAATTTTATATTTTTGTCTCTACGTTGATGAAAGAAACACACTTAATTCAATTAAAATTGTTACAAATAAGGAAATTATTGATGAAAAATTAATTATTTTATTGACTCGTTTTTTATTTCCTGTTGAAATCTTTAAAACATACTTTCGTTTTTGATATGCATAAATATACATTACATTTTCACAACTTGTTTTCGAATTGCTTTCGTACTTTTCAAATCTGCACTTGCGAGGCCTTAGAATGTTATCAACACATCGAAAATGGCTATACGTGTCGAGTTTTTTTACCCTGGAATGGTCAGGATAAAATGCATAACATGTATAGCAGGTTGATCACTATACACTTTGATCTTTTTATGAATAGAATCACACACACACAACACTGTTATCTTCATCATCAGTTAAAATACGTTTGTTAGTTGGTGAGAAAATGTTGAAGCTTCAACTATCTCTTAACTTAAATTTTAAATGGTCCATTTATTTTTGGAGGTATTTTATTTGATCCTGTGCATCTTGTTTGCTCAGAAACCAAGAATTTGCAACAGCTAAAACAATGAAATGAATGGGTTCAAGGGACTTTGTTGATAAAGAATGATACAAAATTGCCTTTCCCTTGAAAATATTTCCATGTTTTTCTTCATCGCTCTCATCTGAACTTGATTCTCCATTCAATATAGTGATTCATATGTTTTGTTCGCAGTATTATCATCATCCGAGAGATCCCTAAATTCTGATCTAAGTTCAGTCTGATTTATTCATCAACTGCAAAATTTCTTGTGTGAGAATTCTTCACCTTTTAGACACTTGAAAAAGTTTTTGGTTAAAAAATATCCAGTATTTCATGAAAAATAGTAAAAAATTTTATAAATGTATTTAAAAAACAAAATATTTAAACCACACCATACTAACTCCCACCGGAAAACCCAGATTTTGGGGGGGGGGATATGGATGCAGATATCTGTGTAAAGGATAAAAATGCCATACCCCTCATCAAATGTGTGAAAGAGAAAATTAATTGCAAAAAAGAGCCAGAGAAAGGGACTCGCACTTACCTTTATAGCTGGAGTGACTCAAGTAAAGCCCAACCCGCACGATCGTGTGGGTAACGAAATCCCGAGTCCTACAAGCAACATTAATAGAGTATAATTAATATTTTTTTCTATTTTACAATTATTTAAACATTAATGTAAAAATTTGTATTCAAGCAATTAGAAATATATTGATAATTACTTTTTTACGACAGATGAAAAGAAGAGTGTTTATGTTGTATTTGAAAAAAAAGCTAGATTTGCCAGCTGAAAACATAGGCTACAACTACCGTCTCTTGATACAAAGTGGTACTTTACACTTTCTGCAAACACGCTCAATCGTTGGATTCGAGATTTTCTAACATACCACTATTCCAGAAGTAAAAACGTATAATAATGTCTAACCCACACGATCGTGTGGGTTGAGTCTTACAGGGAGAAAGTTGTTCGTGAATGTTATTTATCGTTGAGATTTGACGAAGTGAGTTGATGTTAGTCCACAATGGCTTTAAGAAGTCGAAGAAGCCATTTTCAATAGCTCACTGAATTTGAACGAGATAAAATAATAGAGCTAAAAAAGGTGCGTTTTTTTCCTACGATACCGCAGAAAGACTTGGTAGGAATGTATCCATATTAATCATTTTTGGCAGTAGGGATCTTGGGAAGAAAACAATGGTCCAACCTACCAAGGGTCACCTCGGACAGAGACCATCGTATTCACCACATGACTTGGGAATATCGTTGTGCATCTACAACAGAAATTACAGTTTTTTTCGGCACCAGAGTGAACTATAACAATCAATCGTTTGAGAAACAGCTCCCCGCCAGACGCCCTCATTAGTTCCACAGCACTGACATCTGCCACTTCAGGGATGTCACACTAGAGATCATTGGAGAGTGCAATGGCGATATGTTGTGTTCTCCGTTCAAAGCTGTTTCTATCTTAGTGCCAGTGATGGCTGCATATTGATTAGAAAAAGGCCAGGTCAGCGCCTGAAAACAGCCTTTCTGAGTTATGGTCTGGTGCGAGCAATTTTTTGTGATTGCAGGAGCACTCTCGAGGTTAATGCACACACCCTAACTGCAAACTTGTTCGTCAGTATGGTGATTCAAACTGTTGCGCTGTTATTTATAAACATCATTCAAGGGTGTTTTCCAACAGGATAACGTGTGCCCTCATACCCTGTTGTCCCAACATGCTGTATAGAGTGCCATGCTGCTAGATCACCAGATCTTTCTCCAATCGAGCACGAATGGGACATCAATGGATGGCAATGACAGCGTCATCCACAACCAGAATCAAACAATTTTATATTGACCGTCCAAGAGCAACAGGCATGCAATTCCATCCCACAAACTGATATCCGGTACCAATACGACATATGGCATGCACGTGTGCATGTTTGCATTTAAAATTGTGGCGTTTTCACAGTTTTTTAATGTAAATAACCTCATTTCGCATTTGAATCTGCTCTTTTTGAGCTTTAATCAATTAAATTTGTTACCTGTAGATAGAGAAATGTATTGCCGAAGTATAATAAATATACAATAATTTTTTTCTTGGTGTTAGGAATTTTTCCCCATCAGTGTAAGATGTATCCGAGAGTAACCAAGCACACGGATGTAAGCTAAAAACAAACTTGTTTGACTTTAACAGTATTCCTTTGTTCCAAATAAAATTTGTGAAAAAAAATACCTGCAAAGCTTTTGTACGGATTGTAACAATACAGATATACGGTACAAAGATGGTTGGGGTTGCTACACAACTCAAATATGTGGAAATCATCGGGGTTGCAATATCGGTTCAAGATCTTTTTGTTGAACGTTGTTATAACTGAAATCCATCAAGCTTGGGGACCTTACTAGCGCTGAAGGCCCCTGGTGAACACCAGGTCCACCTCTGCATTACACCAAAAAATCAATAGAATTTAACATGGAAATTATAAAGTGATTTCCATAAAAAGTCACACCAACGTGAGAGAAACACATCACGCCACAAACCGGTCCCGAAGGTTGGTTACCATTGATTTATATGATGCCCTCTGTCGTTTGGGAGACATTCACATGACGTTTACTACTCGACATTAAACACATTCAACATCCCTCTTTGTATCACTAGATCATTCCTATAGAGGCTGCTACTCAGCACATTTGAACACCACTCCTTAATTTACATTTGAATTGGATGAAAATTTCACTTTAATCCCGCTTTGTAATGTTTCAATTATGGATGTACTTAAAAGCTAAGATTTTTTTTTTAAATGCCATACAAAAATGCCTTGTAATTCCCATAAGATTTTCAACCAGACAAAGCATAGAAATGAAAGTTTCAATAAAGAAGCAAAGATTCACCTCCCTGCCTACACAGATAAACTCGTTTAACAACATCACTTGAGAGAAAGGGTCGTTTCTTATATTCTTTCCAAATGCATAATAGCTTAAAATGTATTTTGATTGGGATTGCATTGTGTTTTTTTTTTGCAAATGAGCTAGTTTGAATAACTTGGCTTCATTTTCTTGCTCGCGTATATCAATGGAACTATTTCTGAAAAAATAAGCAAATATATATTCAGTAAAGAAAGATTATACTAGAAACAAGCTATAGACAGTTGAAATAATTTTTTTGTTTTTTGTGAAAAATATAAATCGATTTTAAGAGTTCGTGTGCAGAGATTAATAATGCTCTTAACACAAATGGATGACTTTTCAAGAAATGACGTATTAAAATATCTTCCTGATAGGTATTAAAAGCTAAAAAGAACAGCAATAATACTTTGAATAGTAGATACAGATTTTCAATAGTATAGTTTAATAATTTTCAAGCAATTTATTTTTTGATCAGATAATAAGTTTAAAAAACGTAGCTAGTTGGATTGAAATGACTAAACATGAAGGGTTTTAATATAACATGAAGTTGATTTTTTTACATTTGGAATCCTGTAACTGATGCATTTGAAAACCTAAATACAGATTAATATTGTATAAAACCTATAATTGTTTTTTTATTGGTATTTTTCAAAGACAATAAGTATTTGGGGGAAACTGCTTTCTGCCACCAAATGAAAACGTCTTTAATATCTTCAATGCATTGGCGTAGCTAGTCCTTGCTGGATCCTGTATCAACACTTCTTGAAGGCTCTTTTTTGGGCCCCTTAACATTTCGTGATTTTTGGCTTATATATTTTGAGGCCCCTCTAGCTTGGGGGCCCCGTATCATTGATCGATATGATTTGCACGCTTCTTCCTTGTATGAAGGAAGAATATTATTCATTTAATTTTCTAGTCATGTCCTTTGAAAAGCGCTCTGACGTACAGATATTTAATTAGTTGATGCTACATAGTTAATTATTGTAAGAATTTTTTTGCAGTAATTTCTAATAATGTTAAGTTTACCCTATTTTCGGCTAATAATAAATTGTCTAGAAAACATTCAGCTTTTTAAAACTTCCTTTTTCATTCTCGGGACATTTTAGAGACTTCATAACAAACTTTGTGACGGGTGCTTACGCGTTTCACTAACCTTCTCTTATAAACTTTTAAATTGTATTTATTTTGACCAATCCCCACTGAGAGCTGGAAGTGTGACTTATGTAAATAAGATAGTTTCGGGTTTAGCGAGTTCGAAAGAGATATAAAAGGGAGAAATGAAATGAAGAGAAGAGGATGACTAAGCGGTTTGATAGAGTAGAACTCCGTGTTTGGGATTAAAAAGTAAACTACGTGGTTGTCCAAGAAGGTGTTTTTAACCGTCTAGCTTAATGAAGTGAAATTTGAAGATTATTGAAAAAGATTCCTTAAGGCGGATCAGAAGTTATTGAAGATATCCTAGATTATAGCCACGTCATAAATTCTACTCGTTCCAGGTTCCTTCTGAAGAAGATTTCAGGTCTGTAACTTTTGTGGCTTAGATTTAAATGTGTAGTTTGATTGTACGTGTTATTTCCCCTCGTGATATCAGTTAGTATTCCGTCGTCCATAATTGAATTCTGATAATACTCCATGATAATTTATTGTTCTTAAAGTTGATTATTAATTGTAGATTTCTGTCTTAAAGAAATAATAAATAAGTGATTTATTATTTGAGTAGTCTTTAATTATGAATACTACATATCCTAACATAGATAATATGCAAAGGGGTAGTGGGAGACTACGACAACTTTATTTTTATATTGCAATTAACTTAATTTTTTACTTGAGCTATTTATATCTTATTTTAATCCCTTTTTTCTAAAAACAAATTCCTAAATGTTTGTTAAGAAATATCTGTTTATTTGTGCAAAGTGTGCGCTAACTAATTTTTTTTTTTTAAAGTAGTAGTTACATTTTCAAGAACGAATTGTTTGTTTTTACGTTGACACTCTCATGTCCAAAATTAAGGTCACAAACATGTTGTTTAACATAATTCTAAATTGCCGTTAGTAAAACTGATAGATTCGTATTTTATATACAGTCGACTCTCGATAATTTGAAGTTGGCGGGACCAATGAAAAACTTTAAATTATCAAGAGTTTGTATTATCAAAAGGGTGGAAAAAATTCCCAAAATACACGAAGGAAATTTTTTTTCCTAACACATTTAAATTTGAAACTATGGAATAAAACAACAATTGTACATATGTATAAAATTATTTTAAAGTATTTTTAAAAAGTACACATTATACAGTATAAATATTTTACAGAAGTTAAAAGTCCTGGATTAAAAGAATAAATTCAATACATTCATACACAATCATACATTCCTACGCATCTCTTCTCTGTGGCGGACCGTCCTTTCTGAACATATGTGTAGCAAGGCCACGTGCTAAACGAAAGATATGGACGGCTGACAACAGGTGCGATTGGTCTATTGCCCACTTACAGGAATGAAAAGATAAAAATGTCTTTTCGCATGTGGAACCGGAAAACGGGTATCAGGCTGATGGTCAAAGGGGCTGAGTTACAGAGAAGACACGCAGAGACAAACAACGCAAAACTTGTAAACTCCAACATGTTCATTACAGGACTGCACATGATAGTGAGAGTTCGAATTATCGAGAGTTTAAAAAGATAACTTCGAATTATATAGCGTGTTGTAGTCTGGCCAGAAACAGATTTGACTTCGAAATATTGAGTGTACAAAACGCATTGTTTTAGTTCGAAATATCACGTGTTTTTCTAGGGACTGAGCATATACTTCGAATTATTGAGAGATTCTTTCTATCGAAGGTTTGAATTATCGAGAATAGAATGTATTTTGAAGAACCAGTAGTATAATATGAACCTTCTGCTTAGGAAAATAAGTTGTTTAGCATTAGTTTTTTGCAGAACTCCTGGAATGTGACCGTTCAAGCATATGGGAATCTTGCCTTTAGTTTTGTGAATATTATATTAAAACAAACAAGTTAGCATGTTGCAGTGAGAATTACTTCTCATAATCCTTCAGATGATTCCTTGATATGGAGACCCGTTGGCATGTTTAAAGCTGGCAAGTCTCAAACAGAGATGGCTCGAGGTTTACAAGGGGCACCGAAAGTGTACTCCCAGCTTTGAAAACAACTCCGAACAAGTGGCATTGTCATCAGGAAGGTCGTCCAAAGTAGCAACAAAGTATCGACATCTGAACAGGATCGCTACTTGGCAAAAAGCGCATTATGACATAGGCGGGCAACAGTTCCTCAGCTTGCTCGTGATCTTGTCTGGAAGAATAAATTCCAGGCAAACAGTCTACAGCCGTCTTGCAGAGACTGGCTTTTAAGCCCGGAATCCAGTCAAGTATGCACCTGACTGGATTCCCTTTGACTGCACCCAGCAGGAAAGACCGGAGCTGAAAACGTCAGTTGTAGACACCACAAGAATGAGGGTATGTTTTTTTCAGTGATGAGTCAAGGTTTAGCAGACAGAGTAATTCTTGCCAAGTGTTCATCTTTTAGGGGAGCGCGCTTTCATCCCTCTTACATAACAAAAATCGGCAGAATTGGTGGCAAAGTAATTTTTGAGTGAAGCAGCATAATGTTAGACAGCCGTACACCAATGTAAGTCTTCGATGCTGATACTATCAACTACACCCTTGAAGTCTATGTGAGGTTATTCTGTGTGCTATGGGCGCAGACTACATTCTTATCGACGATAATACGTGGCCACACAGAGCTCGCATTGTTGATGAATTTCATGAAGAAGAGGATATTCGTGGTGTGGGTTGACCCTCGAAGTTTCCGGGTCTCAATCCTACTGAACATGTTTGGAATGGTCCAGGAAGAGCCATTTTTCAGCGTAGCCCCCTCCTCCTACAGTGATGCTTTTGAAAGAATGAGCTTTGTTTGCCACAAACATTTATTGGTAACCTCATAAACAGTATAACAGCTTGTTGTGAGATTTGTATATCGGTGCACGAGGGTCACACTCCATATTAAACAGATTTTCCCCGAGTTAAAGTCTTTATCTCTGATTCATGCTTTCACACTTTCTGATAAGACCCATTATCTTAATTCAAGATTGAGATCTTTTTCATATCGTTACTTTCTATATTCTTTCTCACGTTATAATATGTCTCAGTGCCAAATTGCGTGTCAACACAATTCATCAGTTTTTACAGATTTTATGGTGTTTTTGGGACCTTAAATTTGAACATGAGTGTAATTTCAAAGAAAAACCAAAGGAATCCTTTTTGTTACAAATCACCTATATAAACGGTGATTTATAATAAAAAGTGGCATTATTTTTTTACAGCAGAAATACCCCCCCCCCCCTGAATCCATCTTAATTGTTTTCGCTCTGATTTTAAAAGAATAGTCACATATCATACAGGTATTGTATAAAGTCGACGGATGGAGTCATTTTGGAAACTTTCGAACTTATTTGTTGACTTTGGGTATTTCAGTGTGATTTCTATTCGATACTTCTATCAAACACAGAATCCTTTTTTTTATTTTAAAAAACAACAATATGTTCAATTGTTAAAGATGCTGTAAGTGATTTAATGTAAAAAATTATTTATAGAATAATAACATATGTGAAATATTTACTATTCCCGTTTCAGAGAGAAATTGTAATGTTCTTTCTGTAAACTGATATCCACCTTTTTGTAATACCTTTCCTTCAATTAATAAAAGATTTACGCAATGATCTTTCGTACCTCATAGTTAGTTCAAGTAGTGAGTACATGGCTGCGCAACTCCTAGCTTCCACACTACGTGGAGACTTGTAATTTTTAGTTCAATCAAATGTGCAGCAGATTGCTTTCCATGCTGTCTTTTTTTAGTACCAGGCTGCTGCTCTGTCTTTCAGACTTGTTTTATTGAAAGTATTCAGATCAGAAAATGCTTGCGCGTCTATTCAGAAAATGGACAAACATAATTTCCAAATGTGAACAATTTCAACCAATCTAAATTTGGTTTGAATGACTCATGAATTAAATTTGCTTTTAATTTATTCTGAAGCAGTGAGTGAGTGAGAGAATATTAACGTCGCACTGATTAGCAACACGAGGGCTTTTGGCGACGGTCCGCGTAATTTTGAACCACGGTCAAGTGACGCGGACGACACCTGAGCTGGCACCCCTCTCCTAACTACCACACCAACGGGAGGACGTTTGAGCTCTCGACAGATTTAACGTGCATCGCTCCCCTACACGGCGGATCTTTTGTGATACTAGGATCGAACCCATGACATGCTAGCCATGATCCGATGCCTAGACCACTCGGCCACCGCGGCCACTATTCTGAAGCAACACGAGTACCTCGTAATTTTGAGCTACGGTTGGACGACATCTAAGCTCCCCTCTCCACGCTCTAACGGGAGAGCCACGACCTATTAACGCACCCCACTCCACACTCGCGTTACTAGACTACTGCCGTTTCAAATGAGAATTGAACGAATAACATAAAGGATGTTTTTTTTTACTTTTTCAGACTTTTTTGATTACTGAAAAGGAAAACCGTCTAGAAATAAGTCAAGATTAAATTACCCATACTGAAAATTATTCAACTCAAATCTTGTTAAAACAGAATTCAACGTCGTAAATACTTTTATTTAATACTCTTAGTATTTTCTACAAATACTAAAAATATAGATAGAAATAATTTAATTTGCGTCCAATTCGAATAAAAGAATACATCCCACAACATCAAAATGTGTGCTGCATCGAGATAAACTATTTAATCGATATCTGTTTTATAAAGGTAATTCATAAGAATGTATTGAATTTATATATATAGTTGTATTATTGAGAGAATAATGCTAGGTTATTATACAAACTATGAATTATAATGCAAATGGGCGTAATATGAACTTTAAGCTGTTTAATTCGTTCCAGTTGTGATTTGAATTTAATTTCTTTATCATTGCTCTAGACCAGGAGTGGCCAATTTTTTTGGAAAGAGTGCCACTTTCTGATAAAAAAAAATATTTTTCCAACTTTACCTACAAATACAAAAGATGAAAAAAATGGTACTTATAGGCTTATTATATGGGATTTTTTAAAGCAAATAGTGCATTTTTTTATGCTAGTCTTAGTAGTAAAAATCTAAAAATAATGTAATAAATAAAACAAAAGTACAAACGTAGCTTTTAATGTCAAACACTTTTTATAGGTCCAATCAGTTAGGCTAGGTATAAAATATAAAAATGAGTAAGTGGAAGCATTTAATTCTTAATAATTATTTAACAGTCAGTATTTTGTTTGTATGTGTTTTGTGTATTATTTTTGAATTTATAATTTTTTTAAACCGAGTCATTTATATTAGGATTAGTTCTGGAAGATGCTAACAAAATTAGGTTGTTTTAGGTGTGTATTAGTTAATTTTGAAGGATATTTTGATTTAATTATGTTCGTAATAAAAACACTCGTGCACAATCATATTAATGCAAATCTATAACAATATCTGACAGCCAATCGTGTCAATTTGGAAAATTGCCTGACTTTCCAAAATTCAACAAATTCCTATCACTTGCAGTTGAAATAAGTTCCTTGTACTTGCTTTTCAGTGTAGTAAAATGCTGTAGTTCCTATTTAAATCTCAGGTGGGAAACAATTAACTCTTTCAGAGATGATGTGAAAAAAGATATGCTCTGCAAAAAGAAGATGCATAAATACGAGGGCTAATTTTTAAGTAAGGTCTGTTGGCGCGTATAGTTCCTTAGTTCCCTCGTACGCCGCAACGAGTCTCAGTGTCACTGACCAGCATCCTTTGCGAACACACTCGCTCCATTTCCAGCTCTGTAGCAGTCGTGTAAGCTTCGCTGTGCGTCTTTAAAATGTTTAAAGTGATTGAATCACACGCCAAGTGGGAGATAGGTCTGTTATCCGTTTTTTGACTGCGAGAAACATGTCGGATGCAGGTATTCATTGCCAGGTAACAGAAGTCTATGGCAGTGAGTGACAGGAAATTTAAAGATGAGAGCCTCACACTTCTCGAGCGACTCGGGACTTAATCGAATCTTTTGACAGGGAGGCTTTGGAACATGCACCATACAGCCCCAACCTTGCTCCCAGCGATTTCCACCTTTTTCGGTACCTCAAACACAGTCTTGGCGGAAAGCGCTTCAGTGACAACGAAGAAGTGAAAGTGGCGTGAATTCTTGGCTGTCCGACCAGGAGGCAGACTTCTTTGAAGAGGGTTTTCAAAATTTAGTTCTAAGGTACGACAAGTGCATTAATAAACTCAGCAGCTATGTGGAAAAATAGGCAACATTATGTACAATCCTAAAATAAAAATTTTTTGAAGCAAAATATTGTCTTTATTTTTTAAGAAGAAACGGACCATACTTACAAAAAATAGCCCTCGTAGATCCTTTTTTTTAAAAAAAATTATGATCTTTTGAAAAGCGTTAAACCTAGGACTCTGAATGAATCCTAAAAAAAGTATTACATTTTTAAATCGGAGCCTCATTAACTTCGAAAAAGTTATTACATTAACGTGAAATGTGTTAATTATTTCACTCCAAAATCGAATTTTAAAAAAAGCAAAAGTTTGTTTACAGAAGAAGACATGAGATCAATTAGGGTAGGAAAATGTACAATCTTTCCCTTGTAATCTTGAATTCAAAAAGTTTAAATTATATATACAGTCGGATCTCTCTATTTAACCAAGTCACTAAATCCCACAAAAAAGTTCGTTAGATGGAAAATTCGTTTTATAGAGGTTCAACTTCATTTTTCATCTTTTATTAACTACATAAAGCGATTTTTAAATTCATAGACACTACATATTAAAAAAAGAAATTATTCACACTTTTTTTGTAAATTAATGTATATTTATTTTATATATCTTACCCATAAAAAAAATGAAGAAAAGCTGCAAGGGAAACAAGACAAAAAAATGTCAAAGAATACAATATTTTTTCAACATTAAGAAAAAATAACATTGAAATTGATGCATTTTATGACATTTTCTAATTTAAAACATACAAATAGTTTAAAACATACATTATTTTATAACTAGAAGTTCTGAACGTACATTACCACATGCGTTCTTAAATTCAATTACTCATGAAATCTGTTAATTTTATTTAAGTTTTTTATTTGAAAAATTACGGCATTTTTTTTTTTTTGTTCTAGGTGAGTCAGGCCCTTGGTAAAATTAGTTCAAGATTTATGACTACCGTAAACTGTGTTAAAAGAGAGAATAACTTGAAATGTCCAGAAATATTTTAAAAATAGAGCGAAAAAAAAATTGAATCACAAAAGAAAAAGTTTGTTAGATAGAAAATGCACTTCACTATTGAGAGGTTATTTTACGAAGAAAATCGTGAAATATATATATACTTGGTTCCAGGAAAAAGTTCGCTCTATTGAGGTTCGTTATATTGAAGGTTCGACTGTATATTATTTTCAGTATTAAATTATAATACCCATAGTATCGGTAAGAAAGGCTAAATCCAACGTTCGTTCTTGAGTAGAAAACACTCACTGAGCAGTTGATTGTTTTTTTCTAGATATTTTTCCCTCAAATTAAATCCTGCACTAGACAAACTTTATACCACATGAGTGGCTTTCTCTAAAAAATGTTAATCCAATTACTTTGGGAGAATATTTCAAAAATGTTATGTATTTTCCAATGAAATTTTTCGAAAATGCGTTATTTGTGTTGAATTCAGTCACAAAATATTTTGGCAATAATGTTTCTGTGCCCACATGTTAAGTGAAAGGTGCCTTTTCTCTTCTGTTGGACAATCCTTTCCCGCTCTGCATGTCTCTTGGCGAAGCGATTGGCGATTTTTCAGTTCCACTTTGTAACCCTGTACGCGAGGTAGCGGCAGAAACATGTTTCCAGCGTTACAATCGTCTCTCCGCATTTCCCATTCCAATCCCAAGTCCACGCTCATGGGAAAGACAAAATTTTTGGACTTTTTTCCAACCCAAAACATTAGCTTTATTCTTTGTCAGTTTGATTTCAAGATTTAGAAAAAAAGCCGTGAGGATCAACTGATTTCCTAAACTATAATTCTTGTGTCATATTTTCGAAAAAATTCAGTGACACCCTTGTGTCATCATGTCAAACAAGCCGGGGCGAAAAAAGTTCCTGAAACTTCCCTGTCCCACGTTGCTGTGTTGCGCTCGTCTCTGGTCCCTCTCCTATGTGTCCGCATCTGACCAAAAGGTAAGACCTTTTGACTCTCCTTCAAATAAACATTTCAAACAGGCTATTGAATTTTCAACTAGCATATATAACAAACAAAATAAAACTACCTAAATTAAATTCAAAAATCTTTTCTAGATCCGACTATCAAATGATAATTTTTTTGAAACAAGTTTATGCTTAGCATAAGAAAAACTAGATATTTTTAAAATTTTACTCGAATAATAAACGTGTTAAAATAATGCTTCATTTTAAAATAAATGGACATGACCGTTAAACACGGATTTTTATTTGAGCTCACGTAAGTCTTTTACTACACTTTCAAAAATTCAATTTTGTTATTTTTTTTATGTTATTTTCAACTTGAAATGAAATTTGATTTCATTTTCACAGATATTTCCATATGTTTTACACTGATTGTCAAATATTAATGCAATTATCTCTCTCTATCTCACCGACACTATTATTATTATTAGTCTGAAAGGGTGATTGTGTAATGTTTATTATGCATCAATTTAGACAAATAGTGACTATAATTTTAATATCTGAACAAAAAAATAGTAGAAAGGATTCGCAATGTTATCTCGATGTAATTCAAATTTAGTAAATGGCAATGCACTCAATCGTACTAGTGTATTGTTTTATAAATGCAACGGGATCGCGAAGCAAAATTTATAGTGAAATAGAAAATCAAAGCACGATTTTCCTTTTCTGTTTCGTAAATGTTTCTTATATTTTAATACCAATAGTGCATATCTAAAATATGTAATAACGAAACATTATCTCCCTCTAATTTTTTAGTGGGTAAAAATCTTGACTTGATAAGTGCCTGATCCATTTATATTGAAATCAAATTCTGAAAAAGAAAATATATATATCGATGTATTAAAAGTACACCTAGATTCTTTTTATTCCAATTGAAATAAGCGATAGAGGATTTGGGGAAAATCTTCTCTTCCGAAGCAAATGAAACCTGTTGAAAAGAGCTTCATCTTTGAAGGTATTTGTTTCTCTCATCCCTGCGGTTTTTCCAGGGATCCGCAGAGAGAAAAAATCTCTCAGTTAAATTTTCTGTTTTTTGAGTGACTCGATGTTGCAGTGAAAGATAATCAAGGCTTTTCTTTGGAAACGTTTATCCCATATTTTGCAAATCCAGTCATCGGAATTTTTTGAATGTTGTCGTTCATAAAAATTAAACAAAAGTTTGGAATATACGACATGAGAGTATCTAGGGCAGGGCCAACCTTTTTAAAAAGAGTACCACTATCTGATTAAAAATATATATATATATATATATAGGCGTGCCACTTTCAACTTTTCCAACAACAAAATATGAAATGAAAAAGTGTTACTTATACGCTTATTATGGGATTTTTACGCAAACTGCACATTTTTTAGGCAAATCTAAATAGAGTAGGAAAAATATAATCTTTTCCTTGTAATCTTAAATTTAAATTATTTAAATGTCGTAACATATCGGTAAATAAAGCTAAATTCCTTAACCAGTCTTCATTCTTGAATAACAAGCTCTCCTAGACATTTATTTCATTCCAGATATTTAAAAAAAACACGCTCCCTCAAGTTCCAAAATCTCGTGAGAACACTTCCTTAGCAAAGCCAGCTCACACAACAATGAAAAGCATTCTCTACATGGTAATTTTCTATTGTAATTCAGCTAATTAAATATAATTAAATGCATTTTAAGTGTATTATATATTATTTTGTCTGAGACAGCTGCATCTGAATAAAATTGGGGGGTATATATTTTTTTTCAATTTCTTGAAATTTTTCAGTCTTTGCGTGCCACCGTTACATCTCCGCAGTACCACACTGTGCCACGGGTTAGCCCCCCCCTAATATGGGAACCTTTTTATTTTGTAGGGGATTTTTTCTTTGTGTTGTTAACCTTATCATTATTTGAAACGGAAGTAGAGTTTGACACATTTGTTTGTACTGAAAACTATTTATCAAGTGTGAAATGAATGCTCTGAACTAAACGTTCAAACGGAGTTCTTTTTGCCTTTCCTTCCGAGATGCTAAAATATTATTTGATAAAATAGTTGAAAATATTGTGGTTAGAAAGAATTAGAAATGGTAGGCAATTCGATACTTGAAATGGCGAAACCAACCCGTGATAAAAGTATTGTGAGAGTTACAATACCGTCATAGCAACACAATGACTAATTTTTATTACAGCCAATTTAAAAGAAAAGGATATGCTTTAAAAAATGGGAGCAATTTTTTTCTCGTCGCAAACGATAAAAGAATTGTATCTTACCCTTAAAAGTTACCATGAGGAAAAATCACCCTTTGTCAATTTTTCTTCTAATGGTGCTTAAGGTGACTTTAAAACTCAATTTTCGGTCAAAAGATCGATTGTTCGTTTTTGATCAAATATTAAAATTCAATCTTTTATCTTTCGAAATCTGTAAACATTTTGTTTCTAGCTTAATTAGAAGCCAAGTTACAGCTTTTTTAATATTACTTGATCATGAATTTCTCTGACCGGAAATGCCTTTCTGCTAACCGGAAGTGGCCCAAATTGTTTGTTTACGTTTCTCTTTCATGGTATATGACATGAAATATGAAAATTAATATACAAATATTTTGTCAGAAATTAAAATAGAATATTTGAGAATAAATATAAATGTATTTGGAAATACATTTTTCCTTCTTTATGTATAAAATCTGGCATCAAATTTGTTGTTTAGTGACTTTGTTTACATATATGTTTGATTTTCATACTGAAAGAATCGACAGCGTAGAAAGTTAAAAAATAATTCTAATCTGTTTTATTTTTGCTTGAAAATGGTTAAAAGTATTGCTAGAAAGCGTAAGAGACAATTTTTTGGAAATAAATACACAAAAATTTCCGAAAATAACAGCAATTCAACACCTGTTCCTGAATGCACTGCTAGTTCTTCAAAATTGGGAAATGAGAATATGTCAACTGCAGAAGAAATGCCTGGTCCTCTGTTTGGTAACAGAATCGTTGATCTTGAGCTTATTGTGGATGCATTTTCTCAACTTTGCTGCCCAAAATGTTTTGCTGAAAAAGTAGAGCTTTTTGAGGATTCCATGTATGGATTATGCTCTCATTTTACACTAAAATGTAAATGCTGTGACTTTTTCTTTGCATTTGCTTCATCAAAAAAAGTTGTAAATGCACCAGTCATAAATACCAGGCTAGTATATGGTATGCGGCAGATAGGCAAGGGTTTTGTTGGTGCATTTAAATTATGCTCAACATTAAATTTGCCTCGACTGAGACAAAAACTGCTTTCAAAAATCAGGAAGCAAAGCTTTTAAAAGTGGTTCAGGAAGTAGCTGAGGAATCCATGAAAAAAGCTACTACTGAAATTGCGGATATAAAACAAAATTTTTCATCTGATTTTGTAAAATGTGGCATATCTGTGGATGGCACATGGCAGCGTAGAGGCTATACGTCTATGAATGGTTGTGTTGCTGCAATATCAGTTGATACTGGTAAGGTGTTAGACGTAGAAGTTATGTCGTCCTACTGTCCTACATGTAAGAGACTTCAGACTATGCCAAGAAACTCTGAATATGAGTCGTCAAAAGCCGACCACATATGTCAGTGTAACTTCACGGGATCTTCGTCAAAAATGGAAATTGTGGGGGCTTCACGAATATTTCTTCGTTCAGAAAAAAACCGCAGACTTCAATACACGCAATATTATGGGGATGGTGACTCAAAAGCTTTCATGAGTGTGAAAGACACTTATGGAATGAACAGTGTGACAAAGTTTGAGTGCATTGGCCATGTACAAAAGAGAGTGGGCTCGCGTCTAAGAAAGCTAAAAACAAAAACTAAAGGACTGTCTGGTAAAGGCAAATTAACTGATAATTTTATCGACTGACTTCAAAATTACTACGGAATTGCTGTACGCAGTAATGTCGGTAACTTAAATGCCATGCAGCAAAATGTAATTGCTGCGTTATATCACTGTGCATCAAGTGATAAGAAACCGATGCATGGTCAGTGCCCAATAGGGAAAGACAGCTGGTGTTATTTTCAGCGGGGGGTGGCAAATGGAACAAAATGTACCACAAAATATGCTGGTTTATCAAATGATGTTTTAAGACTACACGGTACCCTTTTTCAAAAAAATTTTCTGGGGAGAGTAATATTAAAAGTAATTTATGTATTGTTTTTAGACTATATTATTAAACCGATTCTGAAAATAAAAAATCATTTTAACAAGTCATTATTTTAAAATTTAAAAAAATTTAAAATTTTTGAAGTTTTTTTAAACTCTTATAAAATACACAATTTTTGAAATTTTAAAATTATTTTACGTGATTTATATTTCTTACATTATTGCAAACAAAAGTTAGTATGGATTTCAAAATCTAGTTCCTTGTTGATTTTTAATAGTTTTTTTTCTAGCTAAACCTGGAAAAAACACGAAAATTTTTAAAATATTAAATTTAACATTTCTTAAAAAAATAACTAAAGATCTCAGACCTAAACCCATACTAACTTTTATGTAACACATATATCTAAGTATCTATAAAAAATTTCAAGACTCTATCTTGAACAGAAAAAAAGCCTTAGGGATTAGAAAACACTTACATCTTCAAAAATAAAAGCCTGAGAAAAATGCATTTAAAGTTTGTAAAGGCATAAAACAAAAACAAATAATACTTGCAAAGCTCTAAATTTTTAATATATTATTTTACTACTTATATAATACATAAAAACACTACTTTAATTAAATATGATTGAAAATATTTTTACTTATTCAAAATATGTTTTTGCAAAATATCGAAATAGCATTTGTTACGATGACAGATTTTTCAGCATAAAGTTAACATAATAATTTCACAAAAGTTTTAAAACACAATACACTTATAAAAAATGATAATGTTATAAATTAAAGCTTAAAAAGTTAAAATCCACCAGATTTGTACATAGCACCTAATTTTTTCTCAATTTTAAGTCGACGCAATTTAGCAAGTTTTAATTTTTGCTGCGCGACTTTAAAATTTGCAGATTTTATTTTATTCCTGAAATAGGTTCTCCTATAATCGGTAAAGTTGGCTAAATGTTCTGATGATAAACTTGCTGCAAGGCAATTAGCATCCTGAAATGTTTTAAGGGCTTTTAATGTTCCAACATTAAATTCAGATATTGCACTCGACACGGCAATCAACACACGTCTCCTAGAAGCTGTATTTTCTTTGGAACATTTGTTCCATATCATCGAATGCAATGCTTCATTGGAATTTTGTGTTAAACCTCTAACACACCTGCTTAATAATTCCGTTGAAGCCAATCTTTGATAAATTGGCAAAATTTTGGGCAAATATTCTTCATTGATTGGTGTTTTTATACCCAATCTTTATGCAAACCTGGTTTCTTCCTACGTGCTAATGATGACTGGTAAAAACACCAAGAGTCGATACCAGAAGGACACTTTTTATGTTGTGGCTTCTGGTCTGTAGATATGCAATGAAATAGGGTAGCATAAATTGCAGTTTTCATTGCCTCTACATCACCTATATTTTTGCGTATAGCATTAGTGTAGTATCTAGTAAGCTTTTTTATTGTCTCTTCTTTCAAACTGCCGTGTTTCTTCCCTCCCAGAGTTACACCTTTCACTCGCCAATCTTTTACTGTCTGCCTCAAAGCTGTTCCCAATCTTTTGCTCACATGGTTGATGCATTCTTCTTTTTTAATTTGTATTTCACTTCCATAAATTTTTCTTTCTTTTAATTCTAAGAAAGCCTTAGAATCCCCATCAGAGAGCAAGGTTGTGTACCGGAAGCCAATGCTCTCAGATCTTTCCCATATTTTCACAGCTGCATTTACTTCCATTGCACCAGATGATCCGACATGTGTTGCACTACAAGCATCCTGATGTCCTTTATACCAAATATGAAATTCAACACTGTCTTCTCCAAGCGCAAATTTAGTCTGTTCACATTCTCCACACCGCTTTGACATCACTTCGTAGTCGATCACAAAGCCAGTCAGCAAGTCGATAACACATCCTATTCCGATGTTTGACGTATGCCCTCTTGTCAACCAGCTTCCATCATATGACACTCCAATATCGACGATATCTTTATCATTCCTTGAGCCATTCGCCTCTCTGACATCTTTACGAATATCAAGCAACAGCTGATTGGAAGCAACGAGATGTCCATTCAGAACTTTTGCTTTATAGGAATTAAAAGTTTTACTAGACATTATATTTAAATTCATATGCATGCAGAATTTTTCCAACGCCGAGTACCCAAGTCCCAAACTTAACATACCTTGCACTATTCTCATATTTACATCAAATGGAGCATTAAAAAATTGATGCTTGCTAACATTTGTTATTTGATGTAATTTAGTATCAACCAACTATTTTGAAGAATATGTTTCACTTTGGGTTTGGTCACAATTAATACATACAACATTCATTTTGAATGCAAATCCATTTCTGTGACCAAAGCAAAGTTTTAAGGATGCACTATGACAAATACTGCATAAATGATTTGTAAACAAATTACTTAAACATTCAGTATCCACTATAATGTAATTTGGAACATCACTGAAATATTTACTTTTATCTGTAGTATTCTTTCTTGAATTCAGAACACTTGTTTTCTGAAGTCTTGTTGTTATAACAGGTAAAGGATGGTCATTAACATCGTAACTTTCAACAGTACTCCATCTTTTAGAAATATTGCTTCTCTTCGCAAGCTGCGAAAGTTTTTTCCGTGGCATTTTCCCAACAGAAAAAACTTAACTTGAACAAAGTAAACAAGCTTTTAAGCTATATAAATTATATGAGAATAAATATTGGTCTTGAGAAAGACCTTTTTTTTTTATCAATTTTAGCTAAGTAACTATAAGCACACCAAAAACTCAAAATGTAAACAAACAGAAGCGATTTCAGTAGTGAAAGTTGAAGTTAATAATCACTTCTCAGCAAATATCGATTTTATTAAAAATATTAGTAATTAATTAAATTTAAGAATGGAAAAATGCTTTAAAATGAAAACAAAACTAACCACGCCCCCTCAGCTGTCAAATATCGCGTCTGATAGCACTCAGAAAACTTCAAATATCTTAAAAACTAATTGGTTAGCATATTTGAAATTTGGGGCCAAGATTCCCAATCGTATGGGCTGCAGGAAAAGGCAAAAAAAGTTTTTTCGATATAATTGTCATTTTTACGGTAATGTGTAGCCTTAAATAAAATTAAACCAGTATATTTAGAACTATGCGACAAACAGATATTAAGTAAGTGCTTACATGGACGCACGCAAAATGCAAATGAGTGTTTTAACGGAATAGTCTGGCAAAAAGTTCCGAAAGAAGTATTTGTTTCGCTCAAAACAATTAAATTTGGGTCGTATGATGCTGTTATACATTTCAATGAGGTATAAATGGGTGCCTCAAAGTTTTTAATAAGATGAATATTGAAAATCCTGGGGTGTTTACCTTACGGGGATATAAACATTTAGATAAATGCAGAATCCGTGAATCGATTCATAACGCAGACCCCAAAACAAAGAAACATAGGAAAATTTTAAGAGCCCTTAAAAAGAAAAAAAATATTGTTTTAGAAGTTAAAGATGGAGAGAATTATAAATCTGGTGCATTTTAATAAGAAAGTAAGTGTTTTTCTTGTAATCAGATTAGTTTAATGTTATTTTTGTCGTTTTCTCAAAATGAGTTTTTTTACATTTTTTCTTACCGCAAAACACAATATCTCAAAAAGTTATGCTTGGATGAAATAAAAATTTTATATATATGTTTTTTAAATACTAATACAGGGAATAGACCTACCTCTCTTAAGATTTTGTGTTGAGTAGACATTTTTTTATACAGCAATAAAGTGAAAATTACAATAGCTTTTAAAGAAAATTTCAACGTTAAGAAGCTCGAAACACAATAGCTTCTCACGTAATGGTTATATTACCAAAATAAGTGTCTATTCCCTAGATAAGGGGTTGTATGCTATATTATTCAATTTACAAAATGTCAATATATTTATTTTATTTTCAGTTATCATGTTTTGCGTAAAGTCTTATTTTTGCTTATTTTTTCATAAAATACCCCTTTCACAGAAAAAATGTGCACTAATAAGACTTTACTTGGGTGTTTTTCTGATAAAGACCCATAAGGTCATAAAATATGCATTAACAGGCAAAATTCAGGTTAATTCAAAAAATTTTCTTCGAAGGTGTTCTGTTACCTTAAAAAATCGAATTCCACACTCATTTTCCCTGTAATCATTTATGGCATCAGCAGGTATACTATTTATCATAAAAAAAGTTTACTTTTTTCACAACAAAGGAGACTGATCTGAGGGGATATTCACCCATGATGTAAGTTTTTTTAAAACGGCTTTTTCAATATTTCATTTGCTGTTAAGTTATAATTTTTGTTCCTAATAAATTAATTATAAGCTGTGAGGTAATGTAATAATAGTGTTCTATTCAGGTCTTATTACCGTGAAAATAAATTTATGGTATGGTGTTTCGCATCACAAAAAATAAAATGGGAAAAAAATAGGCAAGAAATGCAGGATTTTAGCGATTATGAGGACAATATAAGTAATTAATAAAGAAGACAATTTAGAGAAAACAATGGTGTGGAGAATGATTGTGCAAACTTAATTGATAATGACATGTTAGAAAGTGCTGAAGAAATCGCTTATCATCCGCTTTAGTAATCATTAGAGAGTTGGTACAATAATTTCTAGTTGAGATGAGGATGACAAATCTCAATGCGTAGAAAGAAAGCTAAGCTAAATTTCGATATGTGGTTTAAGGAACATCCTTTTACCTCTCTATCCTTTTACCCAGGAAAGGATAAGAGGCGGTAAATATAAAAAAATTATAATTTATTTTATATACAAGTCTTCACTAAATGTGTATGAAATAAAATTCATTTTCTATAGTCTTACTTGCATCTTCAGAATTTTGACTGATTACTTTTTTCTCAATTTTTTTCTGTCGCAATTTTGAACATTTTATTTCAGATGTAGCATAGAATGTTTTTAAGTCATCACTGATAGGATTTTCTTTACCGTATAATCAACTAAATAAAAACAAAAATAGTGTTAAGAAAAGGCTTTTCAAACAAAATCTAATTTTTTTAAAAGAAGAATTAAGGGGGGGGGATGATTTTTGTTACTCAATACGAAATGATATAGGCACTAAAAAAATCCACATACATTCTTTTATATACATTTATTGCTTCTGAATTACTGTGCCCCAACAACTAATTTGCAAACTTTCCGATATTAATTAAATTTTAGAAAAGACATTTTAGGTGATAAATTTTTGTGTGTTTCTTTCTTTTCATCAGATAAATAATACTAGAAAATATTCAGGAAATGCCGTAAATAGTCACGACGTAATTCCGAAATTGTTTTTTGAGAAACCATGTAGTTATATATCCAAATAATAGAAACCCCTTAGATTTATGATGAATCTTTTATTAGTATGGAGTAGAACCCCCTTTTTGGCGGCATTCAATACTCGCCGAGGAATCCATTTATACAATGCTGAATAATGTTTAGAGCAGGGGTGGCCAACCCGCGGCACGCGTGACACATTGTGGCACGCGGGAGTCGTAACTGTGGCACGTGAAGACTTATTGAAAAATTTCAAAAATTTTATGAAAATATTACTGAATTAATTGAATTACAATAGAAAATTATCATGAAGAGAATATGTAAGAAACAGAAATTTTCAGCGTGATATATTAAAAGCGCTAAGCATGTTTTTTTTCTTTTGTTCAGTATAGCGCCAAAAATGAGATCATGCTCCAAAACTTACAACTCCACAGCATTGTAACGTTCCGAGAAAAGTGTTAAGTAACGTGAGACTAAAAACGAATAAATTCTCTCTCTCTCTCTCGGAGAGTCGAATCTGCCAAAAAAGTCACTTTCTCTTGAAGGCGGTTAATTTTTAACATCTCGGATTTCTATTCAAATTTCTGCTTCCTCTTGCAATGCTGAAGATCTGTGTTTATAGCTGTCAGCGTGATGTCAGATAAAAAGGTTTTTCCGAAGGTGTTGGCTATTTACGTTTTCTGTAATATGTCAAGGAGTAATAATGCAATATATTCGGAGAGCAGTTGTTGATATGGTAGAAGCAATTCTATCTGCACAAAGTAGCCGTTTTATAAAGAAGAGGGAGTGAGAACTTGCATACATGACTAATCAGAATGCTGGATTTGGAGCCTAGAAAATTTGTAGCGTAATATCGGCAAATTGTTTCTAGCTGTCAGACTCAGTTGATTTTAAACTCTGTTTAGCAAGACGTTAAGCTTTTTTCCTTTTCTAAAATTGTTTTTATATTTTAGCATTGAGCACATTTGTTTAAAAATTTTTAATTTTCAATATGTTTATGAGTAAACCTTCGACATTGAAAAGAAATTATGAAGAGGATATTGCAGCACGTGATTTTAAAATTGTCTGGGAAGAACAATACTTGTTTACTCATCAAAATGTTTCCAAGCCTGTTTGTTTGATATGTGGAATTTGTAACCTCTTCCGCCCATGACTTCTTAAGACGTGTTGCTTTTATTCAAAAATCAAATAAATGAAGAAAGAAAGTTTAGAGAAAGCATTTGATACACACACAATTTTCAAACATAAATGTTTCATATAATAGTATGTCAGAATCAAATTGTACTTAAGTGAAGCTAAAAAAAGGATGTTATTTATTTTTCAAATTGAACAATTGTTTTAACATTACACCCAGTGATCTTAAAAGAAAGCTTTTTTATTTTGTCCGTTTATAAAATTTTGTGTGTGTGTGATTTTTGCAAAGAAATCTATTTCTCAAAACTTTCGAGAAGATTACATGGAAAGATTTGATACTTTGTTTTTTAAACCGATTCCAAAATGCTCTCACATTGAACTGATGAATACACCACTAGGTAATGATATAGTTTCACTTATATCTTAAAATACATTTCCAAGAACTTCCGAGAAAATTTGATAGTTAAATAAATCCTTAGAAAAAAAATTAATTTTGGATTTTCGAAAAATTGATTTTTTTTATGACAGAAGAAATGAAATGTGTGGATCAATATTTTCAAGTACTTATTAGGTGACAAAAAGAAAAAAAAAACTATAAAAACATTTTTTTATATTATTTCAACACTATCATTAGATTGGAAGTTCCGTCAAATTTAAGAATCGAATGATTTAACTAGGAATAAAAAGGATGAAAATAGGTTAACATTTTAAAGGATTTGTAGACATGATGCACAAGTAAATAAGTACACACATGAAGCACAGGTTTTGAATATAAAGATCGTAACTTTTTTTAAAATTTCGAAGCAACCATCACAATCCAATTATTATGAAATTTCATTTTCACAATACATATAAGAACTAGAAATGAATTTTTAGATCAATGTCATTTTTCACGTTCTTTAATACTAAATATAAATTTGGTTATTGTTATTGAAAATAGACACACACAGTCCTCTATAATTATCTCCAAACAATGCATAGCCAACTGGATTCGTAACTGTCAGATCAAATCGCTGTGTTGCCTCCTTAAATAGAGAACAATACCCTTTTAATTAAATAAATGTCTTATTCTATGCACTCGGTGTTTGGAGTGACTGGTTTCAACAAGCTTGTATCTAATTATTATTAATTGTTGCAAATAATTAGTAGTAGTATTTTTTAAAATACTTCTTTGTTTATATTTAGTATATTCGAAAAAAATGTAGATAATGAGATTTATTCTGTTGACCATTTGTGTTATGAATTGTATGCTTCTTTAATTTGAATCGACTTGATCGAGAAATTCACTGTTTGCATTAATCAGGACTTATTTAATTCGGGCTGAATTAATTTTCCCTCGGCTGGAATGACAACACCATCGGATGCCAAGAATTCAATTTAAAGATTGTATTTCGGTAATTTCTTTAAAAAAATTTTGTCGTCGAATCAATTTTGGAAATATTTTTTGAGTCACTTTTTTAATGCATTTTATTTTCCTCATTAATATCGCTTCATTGCACTCTTCAATCGAATTGAATAATACTATTTATTAAAAGTATTTTTTCCCAAATTGTTTTCAATCATTGTTCCTGGTGTACGCCAATTCCTTGTAGGATCTTCAAATCAACACAGCTTTTTAAGTATCGAACAGGCTGATTGGCTTCGAAGGCGAGAGCTCAATTTTTTTTTTGTCGAGTTGTGTGTTCGGCTCCTAATAACTCGCAAGACTCACCTAGTTGACGCTAAATCTGTCTATAGGTTGGCTTGGTGTGCAAATTGGAAGAGGAGGGGGGATGTGTCGCAGTTGACCGTTACGTGTTGCTGTGTTGCTTCAGAGAGTTAATAAACCAGCAATCAATTCACAATAGCAGCTTTTTAACTGGCTCTTTCAATTTAATACTGTTAATAGAAATCTGCAAACGGGAATAAGGAATCTTGAATTGACATTTGCGTAATAAAGGGTTAAAGATTTTAGTATTTGACTTTCCCCCCTGTATTTGTTTCCTTTCCTATTTAAATATGAGATGTAACATTCCCTTTCTAATTATTAGGCAGGTAAATAATAAGTACTTTTTGCAATGGTAATTACCAAAGTTGGAGAGAAAACATTCGTTGTTCATTCTAACCTAACCTTCCGGCTGCTCAAAAGCATCGAGAGGAGTTTTCAAACTGATTAATAAATGTTCATTGAATTATTTTTCGTTTCTTTCCATAAATTGGAAGAACGAGAACGTTTGAAATATCAAGACGTGAAAAAGTTCAATAGTTGTTAGGTTCTAAAAAGATCTATACACACTCGTATTTCTAAAATAAAATGTAGTTTGAAAAGATTGTTATATTGATCGCAATATATTTGACAATTTGTTAACGGAAGCCGCCACTCGATGGTGCCACCGATGAAATAGCTTCCCCTCTTGGGGACTCTGCAAGCCTATTGAGGAGAAAAAACTTTCAAAAGCGCATTGAAATGTTAGATAGTTTTCTCGTTTCTCAACGATTTCCTCACTTAAGATGAAAATATAAATAGTTACACTCAAGAGCCACAAAACATTATGACCACCTGTCAATAACAAGTTGGCCCACCACCTTTGGCGCGCAACACAGCTTCAACCCGCCTTGGCATGGATGCCACAAGTCCTTGGTAGATGGCCGGAGACAGATTGTACCAGATGTTTAAGCAACGGTCACTCAAATCCGAGATATTGCGAATTGGTGGTCTTTGAACTCTGAGCTGCCGTCCCATGACATCCCAAATGTGTTCTATCGGATTGAAATCTGGTGAGTTAGGCGGCCAGGACATCAACTGGAATTCAGCATCATGTTTCTGGAACTACTTCAACACAATTTTAGCCTTGTGACACGGGGCATTGTCCTGTTAGAACATTCCATTTCCAGCTGGAAAAACAGAGGCCATGTAAGGGTGCAACTGATCCGCAATGATGTTCAGATACCCTATAGCATTCATGGTCTGCTCTACCACAACCACGGGTCCCAGAGACGCCCAAGAGAACGTCCCCCAAATCATAGTATCTCCACCACCTGCCTGTGTATGACCTACTGTACATTGAGGGAGCAACTGTTCGCCTGGAAGACGGCGTATCCTGACACAGTCATCGGCATGATGAATGACAAACCAAGATTCATCTGACCAGGCAACTCTCTCCCACTGATCAATGAACCAGTAGAGATGTTCCAGCTCCTCTGAAGAAGTCAGGAAAAAAGTTACTGCTTGCCTTATCAACAAAAATTTCCCTATTCCCATTATCAAAATCAGTAACAATTCGAATAATGGAATCTCCATCCAACTATCAAAGGATTCAGACGTTGACTTTTTAGAAAAAGAACTAAAATGCATTGAAGCTCTTCAACATCTGGACATTAAGAGGTCCCACTTAAGAAGACCTCAGGTATTTATCCGTAATGTAGACAAATCCTATGACAAGGAATCATTGCACAATGCCCTTAAGCTAAAAAATGAAAATTTAAATGATGACAATTTTAAAATTGATTTTTCCATCACTTCTTCCCGGTCTAACCATTGGGTCATTTCAGTTGACCCCAAAATTTACCAAAATTTAATTAATTCAGGTTTCTTTTATCTCAACTTCGAAAGAGTTAAAATTAACTCCTTCACTTCTGTCAGGCAATGTTCTACGTGTGGCCTGTTTGGTCACTCTAAAAAATATTGCTCTTCCCCAATTGTTTGCCTTAAATGTGGCGCATCTGATACATATGATCACAATAATTTTACTTTAAACTGCCTTAACTGTGTCAAATATAATGAAAAATTCAAAAGCAATTTTGACCCCAAGCACAGCTGTAAGGATCGAACTTGTCCTGTTTATGAATTACAAAAAAAACGAACCCTTTCTTTTATTGACTTTGGATTGTAATTCATTTAATAAGTTAGTATATTTTGTTAGGATTTTTCTCCTCAGTATATTTTCATTATATAATTTACAATTATAATTTTTATTTTATTCTTTTTATTAATGTTTTTTTTCTATTTGTAAATTTGCACTGCCTTGCTCCTTGTCGTTTTTTATCTTAGTATTCTTTACTCATGTAATCATTTTAATGTATTTTTATATTGTATTGTATTTTTATTGATGTTTTTTAATTCGTTTTATTACTATTTTATTGTGTTTGCACATATACTGTTATCTCTGTATTTAACTATTTTATGCATTCTATTCTTACTTATCCATCTCAGTTAAAACCTTTTCTTTTTTAATTCTGGCAGATCTGCTGAAAATTTTACAACTAAATGCAAATCACTCCCGATCTGCCCACCTTCAGGCTCACTCGGTTGCAGTGGAGATGGGTTTTGATCTACTTCTCCTCCAGGATCTTTATCCTAATTTTAAACTTCCCTTAAATTCCCCACTTGGTTCTTCTCAATTCTTTCGAATTCTCTCAATTGTGCCATTGTTTGTTATAATCGGAATATCATTTGCAACTTTCGCATGAAAACCGATCATTCTGTGTCTGTCGACATTAAATTAAATCAAGTTCTCCTTACTGTTATTAACGTCTACTTTCCCCCTCACGATGATTTTTCTGAGGCTATTATTCAATTGAATCTCTATAAAGGAATAAGTAAGAATTGTTTGTTAGCCGGGGACTTCAATGCAAGGTCAGTTGTTTGGGGTTATAAGAGCACTGACAGGAGGGGGGATATCTTGACTGATTTCTTGCTCTCCAACAATTTACACCTTTGCAATATTCCAGGGCTGGGGCCAACGTTTCATGGTCCAAGGTCTGCAGTTGGAAACCCCGATCTCACCATCACATCTTGTGACCTTACTTCCTTTGTTGAGCATTGGGAAATTCTTTCAATCGAATCTCTTAGCGACCATAGCTTTATCAGTGTCCATCTCCGGTGTGATCTAACCTTTTCTGACTTTGTCTTTAAAACCAAATATGGCATGAATAAATTTATTTCTAATTTTCGCAAACACTATAACCTTCTTAATTCTTTCTTAACTAATATCTCTCAATTGGACAACTGGACGATTTTGCTTGCTTATTAATAAACACTACAAAAGCCTCTGCCTTCTCAACTCTTAGAAAGCGCCGGGTCTTAAGCACTCCTTCTTTTAAATGGTGGAACAATTCTCTAAGAATCCAGCGAAATCAACTTAACGCATACAAGCGTAGGATTGTTTCCCTCACAAAACATGGCCTGCCGGTCGACGAGGTTGCTTCCATGCACTCCAGGTATAAGGCCCTTCGGGCCTACTATAAAATATTAATAATTGACACCAAGAATAAGGCTTGGGAATCCTTCTGTTCAACTAATTCTAATAATTTTGGGTTTACATTTAAAGCAGCTTTCGGAAAGTTAACCAGTCCTACTAATCTTCATCAGATTTCGACTGGTGACCCTGCCTCCACCTTCCAAAGTAAGATTAGCCTTCTTCTTGATTCTCATTTTCCTTCAGGATCTCCTTCTATTCCCCCTGTCTTCAATAACAGCTCTCCTCCTTCTGGCTTGAGACCTAGTGAAGTTGACGTCGTTTTCCGGAAGCTTCGGGGAGGTAAAGCCCCGGGTATTGATCTCATTGACTACGCTATTTGGAAAGCTCTTTATAATTCTTTTCCCAACTTTCTTTTCCGTTTCTTTAACCTCTGCATCCAATTTAGCCACTTTCCCTCCATTTTTAAGGACACTAAAATTAAATTTCTTCTAAAGCCTGGGCGTGACCCATCGTCTGCTCTCTCCTATCGTCCCATTTGTCTGTTGTCCACTCTTGGCAAAATTTTAGAAAGAATTTTTCTTAATAGGTTTCTTCTCTGGATGTCTGAGAATAAAATTCTCCATGGGTCTCAGTTTGGTTTTAGGGAAAACCGCAGTTGCATTGAGGCTGTTGACAATTTAGTGCATCACATTAAAAATACACGGGTGCATAAGCATACTGCTTCAACGTTTATCGATATCAAATCTGCTTTTGACAACGTGGATTGGTCGACTCTCTTCAATATTTTTCATTCATTCCATATTCCCCTTCACTTTCAGAAATTCATTCACTCTTACCTCACTAACAGGATAATTATTTGGGCTGATAATTCTTTTACAATTAAAAAACAAATTTATAAAGGTTGCCCCCAGGGGTCCGTACTTTCCCCTACTCTTTGGAATATTTATTTTAACCCTATTCTTTCTCTGAACTCTGAACTGTTTCTTCTTCAAGCCTTTGCGGACGATCTCGCAGTAGTCACTTTTGGCCTCTCGCGTAGGGAACTTGAGAATAATACTAACAAAATCTTAAGTTTAGTCGATTCTAAGCTTTCCGAGCTTAATTTGTCAATAGCAACTGCCAAAACCGTTTCTGTTGTTTTCCGATGTCCCTTTCTTCAATGCGGTGGCTTTCGTGGGAGCTCAACCTTCAGGAGAAATCCTATTTTTAAATTTGGTCCGAATTCCATCCATATCGCCAAGTCATACAAATACTTGGGTGTCCACATAGACAATCTCTTATCTTGGACTCCCCATATAAATTCCATCAAAGATAAGATTCTCTCGATTTCCTCCAACTTTCATCGTGTTTCCAAAAATTTCAATCACCAGCATATTTCCCTAATGAAACTTTGGTATAATTCTGTAGTACAACCAATCATCTCCTACGGAGCAGGAGTATGGGGTGGATTCCTGACCTCTGTCCAGATACAAAAACTTAAATCCATTCAGTGGATTTACTTATTAAAAATTACCAAAGCTTATAAAACCTCTCCTACAGATGCTCTTAATATCCTATCAGGGATTCCCCCCATTCATATTATTATTCGCTCTCTCTACTTTAAGTTCCAAATTTGGAACAACAGGAACGATCTCCTTCCAGGTCTTATCCCAGCTTCGAAGTTGGACTCTTATATTTCTCTTCATCAGGTGCCTCCGAATTTTCTTTCCTTCCCTATCAATACTTTCGAGGGCCCATCTGAGTGGGAAGTGTACACTGACGGTTCCAAAATCGGTTCCGAGGTTGGTTTCGCCGTGTGTATTTTTTATCGGGGCTTTCCCTTTAAAACGTATCTTTTTAAAATTCAAAATTTCAATTCTGTTTTTCAGGCAGAGTTCTCTGCCATCGGCCTCTCTGTCTGTTGGGCAGTTCATCATAATACTAAAATTCACATTTATACTGATAGTTTCTCCTCTATTCTCTTTCTTAATAATCTTACAAATAAATCTAGCTATCTCAATTCTATTAAACTTAAATTGTTTCAGTTCCGGAACTATTACAATCTTTACTGGGTCAAAGCTCATAACAATAACATCTATAATGATTACGCCGATTTTTGTGCAAAAAAGGCTGTTTATGATGGTGAAGTGTTTTCGGTCCCTGCTCCTCGCTCCTATCTCTCTAGTTCCTTAAATTAATTTGTCCTAGAGTCTTGGACCTCCTATTGGAATGATTGCAATACGGGTCAAACGCTTTTTTAAAAATCCTAACTTTAACATTCCTCCAATTTCTAAATATCTGGTCCATTTTCTAACTAATCATGGCCCTTTCCCCGCTTACTTGCACAGGTTAAATCTTCTTTCCTCTCCAAATTGCATTTGTGGGTCGCCCGGGGACGCCGACCATTACGTTTTCCACTGTCCCTTCACTGCCGATCATCATCTTGTTAATCCCAATCCAAATGCTCTTTCCCCTTGGGTTAACTCTGTTACTAATAATCGCACTATCCACAATAAATTAATTTCTTGCTTTGTGATTTCAAATTCCATTTGTGATAGGCTATCTTAAGCCGTCCTTTTTTCTGTTTCTTGGCCTTCCTCTTGCTATTCCTTTTCATTTTTTTTTTCTTTTTTTTTCAAAAAATTAATTTGGTTTTCTCCCGACCATTTGCTGGATCTCGTCATTTGGCCAATGACTCCCTCCCCTCCCTCTTTCTTCTTTTTGGAATGACTGGTTTGCATTCCCTCTCTGTTGTTTTCATTGCCTTGGGGTGCAAAGCTTTTGGAGAGGGGAGGTCATTGGATATGGTGCCTCCCCTTTGGCACCCCCCTGCGTCTTTTGGGACGTCTTCCAGGATCCCACTCTGCTGCCGCTCCTGAACCGGTCATTATTGCTCTTTCCAAAATATAACAAAACAAAACAAAATGTCTGGACCTCCGCTATCTTTTTCTTCCCCTTTCTCGAACTCCCTTTCAGGAGGGGTTTCCCCGCTTCTCTTATTACTTTTTTCATGTCTTTCCTGTCTCATTAGTTAGACAGCGTCGATGTTTGTGTTTTGTGTTTGTGTTTTTTTTTTTTTTTTTTTTTTTTTTTGTATTTGCAATGTTATACAAAATTGTAAAGCTTTCCATCTGTATTCCCCCCCCCCTTTTCTCAAGAATTTTGTGGGGAGGGTCCCTCCTTCGGGACCACTTTGTACACTTTTTTGTTTTCTTTAATAAAGTTACATCTCGGAGGGTCGATTCACAGCTCGAAACCCCTTGGGTGGGCTTGATTCTCCCGAGTAAGTAAAGTAAAGTAGAGATGTTCCCGGGCCCAGCGCAGGCGCAGTTAGTGATGACACTTGGTCAGCAAAGGCACACGAGTGGGACGTTTGCTGCGTAGCCCCATATCCAACAATGTCCCCTGAAGAGTGTGCTCCGATACTGTTCTACTTGGCCCTGCATTGTATTGGGCTGTCAACTGAACTACTGTGTGGCTCCGGTTTTGCTTCACCATGCGAGACAGTCTCCGACGACCTTTTTCTTTGATAGCATGTGGACGTCCAACACCGTGTCGTCTACTGCTGGTTTCACCGCCATTCATCCACTTTTCATAAGTACTAACAGCTGTAGATCACGAACAACCCACGAGTCATGCAGTTTCGGAAATACTTGTTCTTAGCCTTCGAGTCATTACAATCTGCCCTCTATCAAAGTCGCTTAGATCCGCAGCCTTTTCTATCACACACAGAAGTAAGTGAAAGAATGATTCTTGAGACTCTCCAGCAGCAGTTAAATACCACTTCCACCTGATTACGTGCCATCCACGTCATCCAGGCAAGTTCATTGTAAAATGTAGGGATGGTCATAATGTTTTGGCTCTTGAGTGTAATATTCTTCTGACAAGTTGAGGAATACAGTTGACACGTATGTTTTTATAAGATTCCAAACATTGCAACATTTTTTAACTTAAGAAATTTAAGTTTTATTATGGAATAAAATGTTTTGAAAATGGCAACATTTAAATTTTTTGGAATAATTTAAATTAAGAGCTTTATACTATCTATTGACTTGAATGTAATATTCTTTGCTATATTCACGAAAGTAAAGAAATTTGATTGAAAATCGCAAAATATATAAATGAATATTCGTACGTAGTAGAGGATTCAATCAAATCAATGCATAAATACAGATTATTAAATTGAATAAAATCATTAAATATATTTATAGATTTCCCTACTAAATTATTTGTCAAGGAATTTTTGGTATTCTTTGCAGAATTGTAAGTAGAATGAAAACATTGCAAATATATAAATAGAAAAGGGAGCTTTTGTGGATATTCTTAATTACGAATTATGAAACAACTGGCTCAAAATTAAAAGCTTATACGAGTATATTACATTATTACAAAAATATTCGTGCAATTATCACCCAGCTGTTTTAAAATATAATCCAGAAATAATTAATGGACAACGAGTAGACTTAATTAGAAAAATATTTATTATATGAATAGACTGGCAAGTTTCGATTATTTTTTTATCTGATATTTCGCTTATAGAACTGAGTTATAGGAAAAATAGTTAAAATACGTCTTTAGAACGATTCAAATTATGAAGGCATAAAATGAGAATAATTCGGAATCCAATTCTACAAAACGCTTGAAAACTAATCTTTCTTATTTGACAAAATTGAGTCAATGGAGTTTGATCTTAAGTATTTATTACTATAGTTTAATAAACGGAAATATTTTTACAATGGATTCTGGTAACAAAATTTTTTTGTGTGATGTTGTTGTTGTGTTGTCGTGTCCTTCCCGCAGGGAAGGAATGAAAGTTGCCATTGCCTGTGAAACAGGTTGGACTTCTTAACGATAGATGGCGACACCACCTATCTCCACTTCCACAATTTTGGCATGGAACTGAAGGGGAGGGAAATATTCTCCAGCCCCCTGCACTTGTGGTTTCGGCAGCGACCACCCACAAGACTTTCGGACCCACTGATTTAACGAGCACGTACTCCGTCTATACTCGGTGGTATTTAGTGGCATCGGGCATCGAACTCAGGCCCTCAGGTCTGGAGTCCGATGATCTAACCACTAGGCTACCCACGGCGCTGAAAATTTTAATCGTTGATTTGATTACAACACTGGTGATCAAATCAGGCGTTGTTTTTTGCCATAACTTCATCTGAGAATGAGCGACAGCATTTTGTTTTTAAACGATGACGAAAGCATAGTTGTGCAAAAATGAACAAAATACATAAAGTATGGAATCCAACAGAAAAAAGGCTTTATTGGGATCATAGTATTGTAACATATGATTGTCTATCTAAGAGGAACAAGCCGATGTACCTTAGTATGAGATATGCCATCCTCTCACTGTCATGGTTGCTTTGCAACGTCTCTCCATATTCAGTACCAGATTGTTCAATAGTTTTTGAGTGTCCATTCATCAATCGTCATCTGTTCAGCTGCTCCCGGACGATGTAATCGTGCCAGAAAGCGTCTTCCCAAAGCATCCCACATATGCTCTATGGGATTTAAATCAAAGGAGAATACTGGCCAAATCATTCGAGGGATATCTTCCTTTTCCAGTAGCTGTTGAACATCATCAGTCCGGTGGGGCTGTGCAATGTCATCCATAAAAACGAAGCCTGGTCCAATAGCACCTCGGAACAGGCGCATATGGGGAAGGAACACCTCCTTACAATAGCAATCTCCGGTTACAGAACCTCTGTTGAAAACGTGAAGCTCAGCACAATGCTTCCCCAGACGACAACTTCAGGACCACCGTAACGATCTCTTTCCATGATGTTGCTGGAATAAAACCATGTCCGGACCTCTCCAAATCAAGGGGCGTTGAGAATCACTTGTGACACGGAAATTAATCTCATCCGTAAAGAGGACGAATAGGCCACCTTTGTGAAGGCGTCTGGCCCGCCCACACACACACACACACACCACAGTAAACCGCGACACTGTCGCCCTGTTGATATGCACAGTTGGTGAGTAATGGCACTTGCTGACTTGGATCGGGCTCTTTTCGCCTTCAGGATGATATATCTGTCACCAATTGCAGTCGTTTTCTTAAGCTGGAAACCACCAACTTTCTTACAGTTGTACCTATATATGGTTTGGAAGGCTTTCCAAGCGAGCGAAACGACACTTTTATTTATTTCGAACACCTTAGCAACACTGGTCAAACTACGCTCCTCCTCTGGGTGATTTCTTCTAGTCATATTTCATGAAAGAATTCACGTGTACTTGCAGCGAATGTCTTTGACTACGCCTCCCTTTTATTCTAGTCTTGACCTGCGCGTGACTACCACACGCGTTTTGCATACACTCACGTTGCTTATGACGTTTTGCGTCCTGTTATTTGCATACGCATTACCTTTCTACTAAAGTGTGTTCATAGTGCTGATCGCAATAAGCCCCTTTTCGGCAATTTTATGGTTATTTGCTTAAAACTTACACTGTTGCTTAAGTTGCGAGTGCCAGTGTATAATATAAGAAAAATAAATTTCCCTGAAATAGAAAGTTGTCCATGTATAATAATTCCAAATGAAGTATTTAAAGCACTTGTCTAGGATCGAGTAAATCTAAAAGATAATTGCATTTGGCTGTAATGCTACAGAATGTCTCAATTACGAGCAACATCGCTGTTGAAGGTTAATAATCCTTTATTTATCACTTCGCTATAATTCCATGAAATTTTGGTCAAGTTTCGTGTTATAATTAAATAATTAATTTTAGACGCATAATGAGTCAACGTTTCTGAGTCGCAGAGAACTCTGAAAAAATCGCCACGATTCAAGTCATTTCCCCCCCTTTTTAGCGGTTTAAATGTATAGTTTAAGAACGAAATCACTTTCAATGACGATTAATTGTTTCATCTTTCTTCCAAAATTATACTTTTATTTAATTCTTGAAAACCGCCCACATAATCTTTCGATTCTCTTCATTCTTGTTATTTTTGCATTTTTAACAGTATATTATATATACGTATGCATTGTATATATCACTTTTAATTATATCACACACTTATTAAAACATGTTTTTTATTCTTCGTTATTGATATCGTTAATTTTCAAAACTAATGAGTATGAGGTAATTTGTAACGATCAATAAATGTTTATTTATTTGGTACACGGTACTTAAATTCGCCAAGAATAAGTGTAAAAAAACTAAAGAAAAATAGATTGGTATCAGTCATAAGAAATCAGCAAAAATAAAGCATGAGTTTCACCTTAGGATTTCAAATATTCTATTTTATAAAAATTGTACATGTATCATGAAAGTAAATTACCATTTGAAAAGAAAAAATTCACTAATTCATGAACACAAAAAATAAGCAAAATAATGAGCTTTACTTATAAGGATTGTATTCGTTATCATTTTCTGACGTACGCAGAGTACAATATTGTCATTCGAAATATTCTCGGGCTATATTGGTGATACGACATTAGGGGGAGCCTCCCGTGGAGTCGATGTTTCATTAGATTTAAGTATGAATTCAGTATTTCGGCAAGGCGTATGGTCCTGGTTCGAGCACCAAGCTCTTATTTTTCGTATTTTAATCACCGGGTTATCTTGATATTTGCAAAGCATCCACATTGAGGTTATAAAATTCGTGAATTCTCTCGCCTCCAATGTCGCAGTTATAAAACTAAAGCTTTTTTAGAAATTGGGCGATTGTGTTAAATCAAATTAAGTCGTCTTTTTTTTCCTTCTTATATTCGTGTTAAATCAAACTTGTTTAAAAAAGCTCGTGTAAAAACAGAATTGAATGTATCATTAATCGTGAAAGCATAACTTAATGACGCGAATTCGTTTAATACATAAATTACTCTGAAGGGTTAAATTTAATAAATAAAGCAGTTGATCATAATTTTCCTCTGCAAATGTGAAATAAATATAAATGTAGAATAAAAGAGCAAAGTCTGAAGAAATTTTTTTAAAAAAGTTACTTTATGTATTTCCTTGCAATTAAAGCCCATAATTGAATAATTTATTTGTAAGCGAATTATATTAATTTCGGTACTTTTCCCATTTCAGGAAAGAAAAGCTTAGTCATAAGAATTTTTTTTTTACAATTTTGGGAAAAAAAGAATTAATTTTTTTTAAATTTTCCAAATTTTTTGAATATTGTATTCATATAAATCGTATTTTCTTCATTTCATTTGTTTATTAACTTTGAAGCTACTCCAGATCTATCGATGCGGAACTACGGTTATGTGATAAGAACACCACACGAACTTCCGCTACACATTTTATATTTAAAAATTCAACTGTCCCAAAATAAGGATATATAATTTGTAATGCAAATGGTATTCATATTAATCGTTTTTCTTCATTTCATTTATTTCTTAGCTTTGAAGCTACACGAGGGCTATCAGTGATGTCCAACGGCCATGTAATGAGAAAAGCATCCGAGATATCTATTTTATATTCCCATTCAACTGTCGTAAATTAACAATGTATAAAAATCCCAAATAACGACAGATTGAGCGGGCATCAGTCCCGGTGGATCTTGAGAACGAAATAAATCACTACTCGGCTACTGCAATCAAGAATCCCTGAATACACACCTCATTCAGTTGCAGTGATAACATTTTGCCCCAATTAAATTGCTCTTTAGGAATGAAACTCAAAACAATCATTTTTTGTTACTAATTATCTGGTGTGTTTCCCACAAATTTTCTTTGTAAAAACACTCAGTCCGTTCAAGCTACTAATGGTAAATGCAATTCATCTTAGTTGCACATGGAACATAGTCTTTTTACACAGAAAAATAAAGCACTTTTGTTGCTAAAATTTTCCTTTAAAAAAAGAACGCTTTGTAAAGTAATTTTTCTTTTGTACAGTAAATTATTAATTCTTATTAAAATTAAAATTATAAAGTAATTCTTTAAAATCTGTTCTCACCAAGAGCCATCTAATCGAAATATTTATAACTAAATGAAGCCTACATGATGTGAACATGAGTCAAAAAGAATGCTGAGTTTGAAATCACTGCATTTTCTGATCAACAGTTGCATAATTTTTCGGAAGGATTAGAAACATAAGTTTGAGGTAGATTTGAATTCTTACGTCCAAAGGAAGAAAGTTAATAGAATCTTTTTCAAATTTGATTTTATGATTGGAATTGAAAAGTTTGAACAAATAATTTATTGTTTAGCAATCCTGTATCGTGAGTGCATTTGAAATATCAAAAAGTGAATCATTAAGCTAAGATTTTAACTCTAACTAAAAATATTACTTTATTTCCTCCCATGTAATTTTAAAAGTTATATTCTCTTTTGTTTCATTCATTCAAGAAGAGAGGAGTTTCGGAATTATTTTTATAACATCCAAGGTGTGGCAATTAAATAACGAGACTGATGGTATAAAATCTTTGATTTCATACATATTTACTAATTATCATCTTCAATATTCCTCTTCATCTTTCTAACGCTCCATGTGAATCTTCCACTGTTCGAAATAGTAATGGAAGTCTTTTTGTGTGAGCTCCTTAGGACATGTGCCACTTTCTCTATTCCAGCTTTATTGGACTCAAATCGTGTTCCTTTTAATGCAGATTTCACCTTAGGAAACAAATAGAAGTCACATGGCCCAGCAAATAAAACACATATTTGAATACTGGGATTCTGTATTTGGTTTGAAACTTCTTTAAGAAACAATGCGAAATGAGTCGGCACATTGCCTTGGTGGAGAACCCATGACTTGTCTCTCAACCATTCTAGTCGTTTCTTTTCCTTATTCTTTCACGGATTTCAACAAGAACGTGAAGGTAATGATATTGATGAATGGTTTGATGTTCAGGAACCCAATGAAGGTATACACAATTCCATGAATATCGAAAAAACAATCATCATTGCCTGGAAATTTGGATTTGCTCGTTCGAGAGCTTTTAGCTTTCGGTGGATCGGCCTTGTCATTGCATGGATCGACCCTTAGCTTCAGAATCACAAATAAAAACCATGTTTCCTCATACGTTATTATACTTTTCAATGATTTTGGATAATTTTCAATGGCATTCAGAGTGTCAGTGCAAACCTTTTTGTAAGCTTCTTGTGTTTCAAATGTGAGAATTTTACGCACCATTTCGGCATAGACTTTTTGAATGCTAAAATTGTTATATAAAATTCGTCGTACGTGATCTTTATCAATTTCTACAGTCTCAGAAATCGCATGAATATTTAACTGATGGTAAGATTGAACCACATTACCGATTATTTTCGATATTTTAATCTGTTTTTTGACGTGGAAATGTGATCTGGGTTTGATTCATCTTTTACGTCTTCTCGGCCATTTTTAAAACGCTTAAACCACTCAAAAACACGTTGGCGCGATAAACCTTCATTGCTATTATATCCACTTGTTTCAGTAGACTAGAAGCTTCTCAGTATCGGTTTTTTCCCAAGTTTCATGTGAAATTTCTCATTGTGTTTCGGCAAAACCAAAAAGAACTCTGAGGCGAGTGCAGACGACAACTCTACGGATTTTTTTTTTATAGAAACGAGAAGTACTGCATTCACGCGCGAAAGAGAAGGCTAATAGCTGGCGTTTGGAGCGTGCTTATTTCTTCTTTAACAGAATTAGTCTTGTTATTTAATAGCCACATCTTTTATATTGTATAAAAAAATTATGTTCTTTTTATCGAGTTTGGATCATATCTTAATTTGTTAAGGTTTCTTATTCTTTCCCCCCTTACTGAGTTTTAATTTTTCATAAATTAATTCGTTATTTGAGAGTTGGATAAAATTTGTCACCTTTCTTTTGGACTCTATTTCCCGGTGAGTTCATTTCAGACTTGATTGTCAGTCAGTGGAACAAGTTTTATTTCGTAACAGAACTATTGAGTGATGCATATGTTTTTGACTATCGGAGATGATGGCTTTGAGCTCGTGGCTTGTTTCAAGAATAGCGTGTGATGCTTCGTATACGAAGTGAACCGTGACTGACCTAAAGGGAAAAGTCTCACTTTGGAAGATCCTTTCGTGCTCCCTTTCATGCTAGGTCGGCACGCAATTCCCATTGTACGCAAGAGATGTCCCAACCTGATTACAACGATATTGTTTGGAAGAGAAAAACAGATGATACCGATACATATGTCTCCCTGTATGCTAAGAGGGGGTTAATTCTCCTTTTCCGGTCGGCTGAAGCACGCGATTTCTCTCGCTTCGTTAATTAACAGATTGAGGATGCAGTTTTTTTCTCCTATCCATTGGTTTCAAATCAAATTTAATTTTTAAACTCTTTTACGAAGAATTAATACACCGAATTATGACAGCCGGATTTTAAATACCTAGATGCGTCTGAAACTTATTTTTTTTTTCATTCTTGACTAGATTTCTTTAAAATTTTTTTAATTACACTCAGTGTTCGAAATCCTGAATGAAAAAGAAAACTTTTGAAACCTTAACGCACTGCTTCCAACTTTTGATCGCTTCTTCTTATTCTGATAACTTAAATTACTTAACATGGTCATTGTCCCGTCATGAGTTCGAGTCCTCATGTCGAGGCAAAAAATTCTCAAGTTGGCGTAGGGGGGGGGGGGAGTTTGAGGAGTGAAATGTCGACACATGATGGAAGTTGAAAAGGAACGACATCAATAGCCCTCGTGTAACTTCAAAGTGTTAATAAAAAAAGAAACGATTTCTTAACAGTATTGAATTGCTTGAAAATGTTCATTTCAAAAAGATAATTTTATATAATGTCAAATGAATTTTCTTTGCCACAGTTTCAGAGGTTTAAATGACCACGTATGATTTGTTGTTCAAGACACACATCCATATGCAATATGAATTTTTATTGAAAACTCAAATTCTTTTGGTCTGGTAAGTTCAGGAGGATTCTAAGATAATGGTAGTATGTTTACAATTCTTAATTTATTATTTCTATTCTTTTCATACTTTTGCTAAGTGCTACTTTTCAGCTATCGCTTTGCTTTGAATATGTATTTGAGTCCAGAATCTGGCAATAACTTGTTTATTGTACTCAGATTTAGCGCGGGCTATACGTTTCTGTATGCAATTTTTAGGTAAGTTACCTTTTTCTCATAATGGATTCAGATTTCCTATCCATGATTTTCAATAGGTATTTACTCAGTATTATTAACAGAAAGGGGGAAGGTTGGCTGACCACAAAACATGTTAAACCCCAATTTTACATACAATTTTTTCATATATAAGCTGTCCTAAGTCAACACTGATGATAATACTATAGCATTCATTCTTTTATACTTAACTCTATTATTTTAATTTTTCATATTTCATTTTAAATTCTGTTGTCTGGTTATCTTGCAATTTCAATTCTTTTCAGTTTTAATCATGTTTATTCCTCTCTCAATTGTAGAGAAATTTTGTGATTAATATATATATATATATACTTCACACATATATGTATACCCATGGACAAAAAAATTAACGCACCAAGAAATAATTGCGGGATCGTAACGAAACTTGGCATGAAGGTAGATGTCGGGGAGATATGCAAACGATTAGAAATGCAGCGTGATTGCGCATTGCGTATAGCCGGTAGAGGGCGATTAGCGTCTTTCTCCGTGGAGAATAAAACAGGTAACGAAAGCTTATTTGAGTGAGCTGAATCGTTTTCAAAGGAAGCGGTGAGGTAGACATGCCATTACCCCGTTTTCGAAGACAATATGAGCAGCTGTCGTAGTTTGAGAGGAAAAGAATCATTGGCATAATGGAAGCTGGGTGGTCAGCTAGGTGAGTAGCTCTTCAATTAGGCCGCTCTGATTGTGTTGTGAGGAGGTGTTGGGATCAGTGGATCCGAGAGATGCCATTTCCACGAAGACCAGGCTCAGGCCACCCTCGACAAGCCAGTCATCGAGAAGATCGCCACATCGCAAGAAATGCACGCGTACAGCCAACTGCTTCATCGGCCGCCATCCAGGCACATTTAGCACTTTCACTAAGGGCCCTTGTGTCTTCTCGAACCATACGAAGGCGCCTGACTGAAGGACATTTGGGATCGCGGCACCGATTACAAGTGCTGCCCTTGACGCTCCCCATCGACGCCTCCGTTTGGACTGGTGCCGCGCACGAGGAAACTGGACTGCAGCGGAATGGAACCAGGTCGTCTTTAGCGACGAATCCAGATTCAATCTCAGCACTAATGACAATCGTGTTCCTGTGTGGAGACCCGTGGTGAACGCCTCAATCCTGCCTATGCTTTACAGTGACACACCGCCCTCACAGCTGGTATGATGGTATGGGGTGTCATTGTCTACAATACGTGGTCACCCCTAGTATTGATCCGTAGCAGCATGAAGGTCCAACGGTATATCCATGACATTCTGCAACCACATGTGTTGCCACTCATGCAACGGCTCCCATGAGCCATTTTTCAGCAAGACAATGCTCGACCTCACACGGCAAAGTTATCACAAGACTGTCTCCGCACTGTTACTACCCTTCCTTGGCTTGCACGATCCCCAGATTTGTCTCCAATCGAGCATATCTGGGATCATTTGGGATGTTGAGTTGGGGTATCCCATGAACTAGAGGCAAAATTACATCAAATATGGAATGAAATGCCTCAAGACATCATACAGAACTTGTATTCCTGAATGCCCGATCGTATCGCAACGTGCATTCGCGCTAGAGGGTGTTTAACAGGGTATTAAATCCTCCGTTCTTTTGCCTTTTTCTCTGAAATCAATGATCCCTTTTCTTTGATTTTCTAATCATTTACTTATATCAAAGTAGTCATTACGTATGTAAAATTTCATTTCATTTCTACTTCTTGGTGCGCTAATTGTTTTTTCCATGAGTGTATATATATATATATATATATATATATATATATATATATATATATATACTGGTGTAAGAAGTTAAGAGAATTTGCAGGCATGATCGATTATCTCTGGATCTACTGGTCCGATTTTGATGAACTTTGATACGTACATACATTGATTTAATATAAAACAAATAACCTTTTAAAAATTGCAATACACACACATGATCGCACGTAATACTCATTGGAGTTGAAAAGTAAGAAATATTGGTTGCAAAATAAACAGAAATGGGTTAATAGGGGGTATGGCCCCCTCTTACAGCTATAAAAGCCTCGCAGAGTGATGTCATACTTAAAATTAGACAGTTTATCAGTTCTTGTTGCAATTGGTTCCACTGATTCAGCAACGCTGTTTTCATTTCCTGCATGGTTCTCGGAGGGGCGTTGCGAGTTGCCCTTCCCAGAGCATTCCAGACATGCTCTATAGGGTTGAGGTCTATAGAACTGGCTGGCTAATCTATGAGGCGAATATCCTCACTCTCTAGAATTTCGTCGACCAGAGATGTGGCCTCGCGTTATCGTCCATTAAAATGAGCTCAGGGCTACATGCACCCCTATAAAGGGAAACAAAGTGTTCCAAGACCTCATCCTTATACCTCACACTAGTCACAGAGCCTCTTTCAAAGACATGGAAAGGTATATGGCCATCCAACATGATGCCTTCCCAGACCATTAAATTTCCTCCACCACAATTGTCGATTTCTCGGACATTGGAGGGTAGGTAGCGAGTCCCTGGTTCTCTCCATATAAACGTACGGCGAGAATCGGTGTTAAGGCTGAAACGGGATTCATAGGTGAAAAGAAAGGTCACCCATTGATCCATTCTATAATCTCTATGCTGTCTGCACCAAGCTAAACGCACTCTCCTATTCATAGACTTTAGAGGGGCGCAAACAGCAGATCTTCTGGCAAACAACCCCCTCTCATGAAGTCTTTTTGAAACAGTCACCTTTGAGAGATACACGGGTTCTTGTGGCTGCATACAAGTAACGAGAGAGCTGAGAAGTTGTAGCCCCTCTGTTACGCATCGCTATAATCGACAAATGGCAATCTTTTCTGGCCGCCGTGGTTCTTGGACGACTTTGTCCAGGCTTTCTCTTGATGGATCCAGTATCCTGGAAATGATTCCTTAACTTACACACGACGCTGGGCTTTAAATTGAACTCTACAAATATGGACTTGACATTGGCCTGCTTATAGCCTCACTACCCCCCCCCCAATTCACCTCCTCATTTAATCATCTAAACGTTGGTGGTAAATTATTTTTACTGTTACGATTTGAATTAAACCGATTGTTTGAAAATAACACCAAGACATTCGCCGAGGTGCGCTGACGAAAGAAATACGTCTTAACTTGCACGCGCTTAGAAAGCCTATTTTCCCGCTGGCTAAGCCTACACATACGCGTATACTTACGTATTTGCCGTACAAGATTTGAATTTTTATCTAAAAGCAGTGGTTTTTCATTCAGTTCATTTCTTTTCATGCAATTCGATAAAATATGCAAATTCTCTCATTTTATTTCATCAGTGTATTTGTATATAATATATATATATATATATATATATATATATATATATAATGTTCCAACTAAATTTGTATGCACTTTTAAAAAAGATTTGAATACAGTTTTATATAAATAAAACACAAATATATTCTTTTTTTCAAAGTAAAAATAAATCACATTTATTTGCCGAAATATTTTTACTAACTTTTGCTCGAAAACTTTTATACATAAAATGGTAATTTTCAAAAGATTTAGAGCATGTTTATTGATAAATAAAAAAGAACTATATAATTTCTTTACGTGAGTGCACACACAAAATGAATTTTAATCCCATCCTTTATTTAAGTTCAGTACAAAGTAATGTTCTTTTTACCTGGCAATATTAATCTTTCTTTTTAAATAAAAATTATCGTGATTTAAAAATGTTTTAGTTTGGTCTAATTGTGACGTTCTGAGCACTTTTCTTTTCTGGAATTGAAAGTTCATTGTCATATTCCTGAATCAGTTAAAGTTAGTTCGGAAGTAGGTCAGGAAAAAACAACTTCCATTGTCATAACTCAGTGGCCGAGTTTTCATTTACTCAGACATTTGGAAGGTCACGACACTCTTCGCTCATTACGCGATGGGTTTGGGTATTTTTTTCCTCATTAAGAGTATTCAGAAGGAAAATGAACAAAGCATATTTATACTATAACCTATCAATATGCCATGATAGAAAAGGATATTCATAGAAGTGTTGGATTCGTGATTTCAAAGCGATCTTATGACCACATTAGAAACGTCTGTATTGATGAGGCAATAATTATAATTCCCGATTTCCTGTTCGTTAATTTATTAAGTGCCATTGACTGGAAAATGTCGATGACCGTCCATTTAAACCATTATTTTAATACAATTGAATTTTCCTTCAACTAAGACTTTAATTCCCCTAAGGATATTCCTTTGAACTGTAAATACTGCTTAAAGAAATTCAAAGGATACCAATCTTATAATCCAATGACGTATTCAAGTAATTTTTCTCTTTCTTTCATTCGTCTATTAGATTGCTAGGATACGACGTTTGTTAGTATTTTGTGCAATGTCATGTTTTGAGTTTCTTTCTTATCAGAATTTAGAAATATTTTCTTTTATTTCTTGACGCATGTCCATGTCGCCAACTCGTGGCGAGGGGCTGTTTCTGTCGTGCCCTAGTATCTCTGAAGAACCAACAAGTAGAACAAGCAATTAATTTACCAATTATCAAAGATTTCCACTGTATAAAACGGATTTTTATGTACAATTGCTTACTTAATTGCGAACAAAATGAAGCAGTTAATTCCCTTTTGGATCATTATTTGAACAAAATGCCCTCTATTTTTGATTGCTTGTGGAATTTGATTCAGGAAATTGAATAAGAGCTTTATTTAATCTAAAGGTATGAATAATTTTTTTTAATAATATGTTTTGAAATCACCTTAAGGCAATATGGTACCATCTTCACAATTTTTATTTTTATTTTTAATATTTGATATTTGGATTTAATTGTATTTTATAAAGGCTAATTTTTAATCGTAATTCCAAACACAAATTTTTTAATTTGTTGCAAATTGTTTGTAAAATTTAAATTTTTTGAACTTTTTAAAAAATTTTTTTAAATTTCTAAGGCTTTCTAAGGCTCTTTTCTTTCAAAATTTTTTTCCCAAGTACCTTATAATATATACATAAAACTGTGCATGGGTTTTTTTCTACTGCTGCTCTTTAATTTTTTATTAATTTTTTTATAGTTAAAATTCCAAAAATTCAAAAAAAAGCATTAATTTTGATTTCAATTTTTTTAGAAAAAGTACTAAGCATGTTAGAGCTAATTCCATGCACAGTTTTACAAAACATACATTTCAGAACTTGTATAAGAAAATTTTAGGTTCATACTTTTATTATCGGAATAATAGTAAATGTACAAAAATTCAACATGGAGAAATATGAGTTTGAAGTTTTCATTCTATGAATAGCATAATATAATTTGCATCGAATAGTTTGAAGCTTTTATGAAATGTTTGTTAGCTTATTTAAAACTGCTTACCATAAAAAAATGCACAAATGTCGAACAATTAAATAGTGTACTGCCTTAATGAATACATAGAAGAAAACGAATGAAAGATCAATAGTTCATAAAACTGTATCTTAATAATTATAAAAATAAATAAGTATACATATATAATTCAGAGCTAATTCCATGCTCAGAGCTAATACACAACATGCACAAAAGTTGTTTATGCCTTTATTTTTTATTTCCATGATTTTAAAAGCCTTCGCATGTTAAATATTGTACACGAATGAAAGCAAAATCAAATAGGAATTTATAGGTTAAATATATAAAAATTTAAGAACTGCATATGTGCATTTGTTTAAATAAATATTTTAAAATATTTTAATAATAATAGTGTTGAATTTCACACACATGGGATATATATATATATATATCACCAAAAACAAATATATAAAAATGGGAGAATTTTTCTACTCTTGCGAATTAGATTTTTAATTATCTGAGTTATGAAAATGAAATTTAGTATTTTTGCTTTGAGAGAATCTGTTTTGAAGTTTTAATTTCATTCATAATAATATCATAAAAAGCACGCACAACTTTTAAATCTTGACTCAATCTATTTGCTCTTCAATAAATAATTCACAAAGTAGAATTTTTGCATGAATTGCACAATTCTTTCTTGAAACGATTTGTTACTGCATATATAATAACAGTTTCATTTCCGCGCGGTAGAAAAATAACTAATTTATTTTTATCAGGCTTTTTCCAGCAGATAATCTGAAACGTGGGCGTGGTAGTTGCTGTCCAGCATCAAATATTTCTCCATAATTTGACAAAAAATGCAGGTAAAGCTTTGAAATTTTGCAGACATGTTTATAAAGATTCGAGGTATCAAGTAAGCCAATAAAATTTTTTCGACAGTTTAATGACAGTTTATTGTACCATATCACCTTAAATATTGTTTTTAAATGTATGTCTAGGAATTTCGTTAGATTTTAAGAAATACCTCTAAAAATGTGCTTTATTTTAATTGCCCATTTACCACGTTTAAGCCAAGAATTTTTGGAACTTTTTTAAAATAAGAAGGTCGACTTCTATATACAGAATCTCTTGGAAAAAGATCAATAGGAAAAATGATTATTTCAGCAATTTTCATTAACCATTTTAACTATTTGGATGAAACTTTTACTCTTAAAGAAAAGAAATCCTTCACAAAATCAGTGTCTGAATGGGAAAATTCACATCCACTCATAAGAATGTGTGAAGGAATCATGTAGCGAGTTTTTCCTTCAGGGCATGAAACATAGATCATGTGCCGTATACAAATGTATCTTCCCGTTCAGAAAAAATGCGCAGATCAAGGTAACAAATGAATGTTAGTTGGAGAGAAAATTATCATCTCTTCGGAAACCTACGGTATATTAAATGAAAAAAATAAGTGAGTGAGTAACACTCTTCAGCTACTCAAGGGCTTTTGGTGACTGTCCTCGTCATTTTGAACCCTAATCAAGTGACGATGACTTCACCTGAGCTGGCACCCCACCCTCTCCTAACTTCCACACCACATCAACGGGGTACGTTTGAGCCACGACGTATTTAACGCGCATTGGCCCCCTCTGTACGTAGGGTGTTCAGCGGTCTAGGCTCCAACTCATGACACGCCGACTACGCGAGTTCGTTACCTTGACCACTAGTCTAATGCGGTCACAACAAATAAGTACTTTTCTTCACGCGAGCAACTCAAAAAGAAATTAATAATGTAATGTTAATGAATAAGTAAATAATAACTATTTCCGGACTTTGAAAGAGAGTTGGAAAGCACTTTCCTTAAAAAGTCATCATCATTTCCAATTGATAGCGCAGTAAAAAATTTCTAATCAATCCAAAATCTCAAAAGTAGTTCATTATCCGAATAACATGTAACATTTCACGCCATTTAAAAATAATATTTTGAGGTATTGTGTTTTGCATTAATGATGAAAATGTCCTATTCATTTTGAGAAAATGCACACAATAACATTTGCTAGTTCATTTACTTATTGACATATTCAATATTTATCAAATTCAGCTTCCAAAAAATACTCATCTCTTTCTCTCGAAGAGCTTCTTCACGTCTCTTTGGCTCGTATTGATTCTGCAGTTTATATCCTCTTAAAATAATGTACTCAAGATTGTTAATATTTATCTGACGAAAAACATGATCAACTTGGAATCTATCACTAAGAGGAATAACGGGATCTAAATTTCATAGTTTTGAAATAAAACCTCTTTTCCTAGCAATATTGTAGGGGGAGTGTTTATTACCATAACATTACAAAGCAGCATAAGGGATATTTGCAACCATCATCTTAATTTTAATCTTCGTTAAAGGAACGAGGATGACACCTGAGCTGGGCATCCTCTCTCAGCCAACAGGAGGGCATTGAGATTGAACGGGCTTCATGGTGGATGACACTAGGGCCTGAACTCATGACTCGGCGGCCACGAGCTTGTGACTAGGACCACTAGGCTACTGTGGTAACAGGAACCTGATGACTTTATTTTAAGAGATTAATAGTAAATGAATTGGTTTATTGTTTTCACTTTGAAACAACATGAAGGTGAGGGTCATTGGGTCAAGCTGACATCCCACTCCCTAAACTTGCACGGAATTTCTCCATTCGAGTCTGTACAGATTTCCCCTCTATACAGCAGGCAGCAGGATTGGATCATTTGCTTTCATGTAGAACTATTTTTCAATAAGAAATACTGAAAAAAGATTGTTTTTTTTTTTTTCAAATTTTTCGACTGAATTTGTAATGAGGATGTAAGAATGTAAGATTTTATCAAAAAATGAATTATAGATAAAAATACTTTTTGCATTATTCATAGAATTCTTATCTTTTTCTCGTGTTTTTTAAAGAAACATTTTCCACAAAAAGTATTTTTCAGAAACTTTAATCATCTACTGGATTTCAAAGGATTTCTTAATAAACAATGAAATATATCCTTCACTTATTAATACGTTTCCGTCTACTGAAAAGTATCCAGGCTTATTTTTTCAAACACTCAAAAATTAGGGTCCTATTTGTTTCAGCCGTAACTGAGCTCTTTTGGAAAAAAAACACAATAGAAGAAAGGACTTTAAGAAAGCCCAATGGAATGTGGGGGTGGTCGGCCTGAATGCAGTGGGGTGCCAGCATTAAAATTAACGTCGATGACTTAAATGAGAGAAAAACGAACTTGAATACAAAACAAGCAACGATTGATTTATCATCAATATGAGGCAATCAGTATCAACAATATATTTCGTAATTAAAAAATTTTTAGAGAAAGAAACACTTTCGTAAGACAGGACGACCGGCAGAGTACGTCCACTCAGTTTGAGTAAAATCGTAGAAGTGAGAGTTGTAGGGGGCGGGACAAGAGCATGTCAATAGCGGAAGTGTACAAGGTACCAACACTCATACACAGATAATGAAATGATTGAAAATTCAGTCGGGGGGAAAGGCTCATCAACGGACAGTTATTGTACACATTGGATGTGATCCTCTCTCTTCCGGGGAGGGGGGGGGGCGGATGTCTATTTGTATACGTGATTCTAAGGAATGGCAAACACCTAACCTCATCTTGCCATTCATCTGTTATAACTCTAGTATGCAATACTGCTTTGCCAAAATGGTGGCCTACCCTATCCAATGCATGCTCGATTGGCGAAAGGTTTGGTGACTTTTTTGGTGAATAAAGTATATCAATAGAGCGACAGTAGCATCCAGAGATGCCAGTCATATAGGGCCTGCCATAATTTGTTAAAAAATTGGCCCTAGAATGAAGGATTATGCAAATGGCCGTAAGATGTCATCAATATATTAATGAGCAATTAGTGACATGCAGGATGATTAGAAGCTTTCGTTAGATATCATCACCCTGTTAAATAAAGGCTGGTTGGTACTCCAGGCGCCTCTACTCAAGGACTGCTCCCATAATAAAGCGAGCTTCATTGTTGAATACTGAGCGATGTCTACCATAATGATGGCTCCTACACTATGCTAGATACTGCTGATGTAGACATCCTAAAAGCTGATGTAAGCCACAGTCAAGCACCGTGACATAATGAGAATCATCCACCTTGAATTAGTTTACCATAGACTTCATTCTACTGATGAGTGCCTTGCAGCACTCCTTGCTGTCAGCACCTTTGCACACCTGTGTCTTTAAAGTGTGGTCTATTGCTTTGTATAACCAGGCAGCTTCACGCCGTTTGTGACTACGTTTCAAGTCATCCAATTGGCAATAAGGTCTTCGCCAACGCCGTGACCCCATTATTGATTGTGTCTCCAGAACACTGCAATGCCAACAACGAAAAAAATAGTAAACCGTACGCAATTAGTATCCATTTTGTACAATGCAAGCTGTACCGTAAAAATACACTATAACCAAAGTTAGCATTCATTGGCCATGGAAATCTATAATCATTTGCACACTTCAAGTAAAGGAATTTGGAAACGAAGTTTCAATAGAACAGGTTTATTTTTTAAAGGTGCCTCGATTTATTTGCGTGAGAAATGAGTTGATAAGTGTTCCTCCTCAATAGGGTTTGCAATCCCGTGTCATATTTTCAATCCCAGTATTTCGGGATTACATTATCCAAATCCCGGGATTAGTATTGGACTATTTATTAAAAACAATTACATATTAGCACAGTTGAAATTGCATAATAAAACTGAAAATACAATTAAAAATTGATTTAATATTATTTTAATGAAACAAATAAAAAAATATTTCATCATAAAAAAACAAATCAAAATAGTACCAAGTGAAATTTAAGGGAAAAAAAAGCATTTCTGCATTTCTTGAGTTTTTGTAAATAAGCTTATAAAAACACAGCTCGTCCAGCGTTTCATTGTTGAAACGGCTTCTTATTTTTGCTACAAACTGCCTTGTTGAAGAAAATGCACGTTCGGATTCTTTCTAGTAGGTATTATCGTCATTAAATAGGAGTATGTTCTTTTCAGGTAGTCACCACGTCTCCCTCCATTTTCAAAAAAGAGACATTTCTTTTTGAATTTTTGATGACAGTGTCTCAAATCTAATAGACTGCATTGGTGCATATATCTATTTGATAACTTTATTTAGTTCCTCTGCTACACTTAAGAACTTCACAAAACTCTCTGCTTTAGTTCCTCTGCTACACTTCACAAAAATCGATCAGAAAATCAATTTTTCAATTTTGATTGAAAAATACAATACCACTCTTTCTTTTTCTGATACAGTTTAAATTTTTGTTCTAGCTGAATTAGAAGTATTTTTAATATTTTTTAAAAAAGTTGTTTACATCTGTCAAATCTCAAAACAACTGATTGCCACGTCCCTTTCAAATCAAAACAAATGACACATGCTACCTTTTCAGCCTTGTCAAATAACTTAAATTGATTAAAATAATTTATTTTGATCGGCAACTCATTTGGAAAGAAGTGAAGTGATTAGTTGTAGCTGTTTGTTTACTATCTTGTAACTCACGTGCTGCTTTTTATCTCGTAAAATATAGCCAATATTCTCCATTTTGATCAGATATGAGTATGTTTCATTTTTAGATTCATCTCAAAGTTTTTGTGAAATAATTGGCATTCCACTGTTTTCTAGTGCCTTGAAACAACATATATTATGTGTAAAATGTAAAAAACAAGGTATCAACATCAAATTTGGTCGCCGAATTCAGGGTTTGGCTACAGAGTTATTAATATGCTGTGACTCTTTTGTAGTCTTATTCAACCTGTTCTCAATACCAGGTTTACTAAAATTGTAGTTAATAAAAAAGATACAAAAATGTATGAAGTGAACACTAGACTTGCATATGCTATGAGGTCAGTTGGAAAAGGAGAAGCAGCTGCAAAAATATTTTGTGGAGTTATGAATTTGCCACCTCCACCAAAGCGGTTTTACGAGTCCATGCATGCATTAAATCATGCGACAGAAAAAGTAGCTAAAGTGTCTATGGCATTAGCTGCTGCCGAAGCAATATCATTTAATAATGGTAACCCAAATGTACCTGTGGCTATAGATGGTACCTGGCAGAAAAGGGGCCATACTTCTCTAAATGGTGTTGTTACGGCAGTTAGTATGGACACTGGGAAAGTTGTTGATGCCGAAATATTATCGAGAAAATGCTCATGCCATTTTAACGGCAATGTACATAGTGATGAGTGTTCGGCAAATTACTTCGGAAATAGTGGAGGAATGGAAGTTGAAGGTGCCCTTCGTATCTTCCATCGCTCAGAGATGTTACATAATTTATGATATACACAATATTTGGGTGATGGGGACTCTAAAGCATACAAAGCAGTTTTAGAATCTAAACCTAACAAAAATGTCAATATTGAAAAATTAGAATGTGTTGGTCATTTTGAAAAAAGGATGGGGACACGACTCAGGGCATTAAAATCAAAATTAAAAGGTACAAAGCTCGAGGACAAAAAATCTCTAGGAGGCCGTAATAGATTGACAGATGCAGAAATAGACAAATTGCAAAGATACTATGGTTTGGCTATTCGAAATAACTCAGGTAATTTGTCAGCCATGAGACAAGCTATTTGGGCTACATTTTTTCATAAAATCTCAACAGATTTGAATCCACAACATGGTTTATGCCCCATGGGAGATTATTCGTGGTGTGGATATAATAAGTCCATACTGAAAGGGGATACATACAAACATAAACACAACTTACCTATTGCAATTATGAATTGCATAAAAAAGGTATTTAGAGATCTTTCAAACCCTAAACTTCTGTCTAGATGCTTGCACGGTAAAACTCAAAATTGTAATGAAAGCTTAAATAGTGTTATCTGGTCCATAATTACAAAAACTGTTTTTGTACAATTGGGTACTTTAAAAACTGGAGTATATGAAGCTATATCTTTGTATAATCAAGGCTTCATTACCAAATTAAAAGTTTTAGATACATTAAATATTCAACCTGGATTTTACACATGTCGAGCATTGCAAGAAGCAGATCATGCACGTATAAGGAAAGCAAGAAAGGCAGTTTTACAAAGAACAAAAGAAGCCAGAATTAAAATAAGACGTTTAAAATGTAGATAAGAAGATGATCTCGCAGGAGATCCCAGCAATCAAAGTTATGGCTCTGGTATGTTTTAGTTAATGGTAAGTTTTTACTTTAAATCACTATTTCTCAAAAGTGTAAATTTCAACACAAAAGGAACATTTTTGAAAAAACTACTTATTTAATAGCTTTGAAACTTTACACATATATTAATATTATACAAATAAATATTTTAATGAGAGATTTTGTCAAAAAAATTATTCAAAAAATATTTATGGATTAAAATGTACAAGAATTTTCAGCGTTTTAAAATTTTTGATGTGTTAGTCCACATGTGAATTTAAAAAAAAAAACAATAAAAATTTCAAAAATAGCTCTCATTAAAATAATAAAAACAGTGTAATAAATCTACAAAAAAAAAATTCATGACTGTACAACTAGTCAATTTTTCAAAAATGTTCCTTACGTTTGGTCATTTTTAACATTACAGAGATAGGAAAAATGCTGCGTGAAGTGTTTTTGTATATAAATTGATCCAGTTATTGAATCAGAATGTGAATCAATTTCAAGTGTTACCTCACTTGAAATTGAAGATCCAGTTGCATGAGCTGTTAGTAATTCAATGGGATTTGAAGTGTCTCAAGTCTTCCAAGCAGATCCGCTATTAATTATAGGCATTTAACTGAAGGAACAGCTGTGACAAAATCTATTCTTGAGATGTCGCTTATATTATTGTGTAAATATTGCAGTGAGCCACCTAGATATGTGCGACGTTCTTCCATGCGAGAAATGAGAGCTGTGCATATATATATTTTTTTTACCTTTTGCACTTATAATTGCACAAAAAATTCTGCGTACATATTTCGTAAACAAAATATGAATTTTTGAAGAATTAAATTCTTAGAAAATTTTTATGAGAAAAAATGTTTACAGATAATTCAGACAAAATTAAATCCCGGAATTAGTTATTTTAGACCTGGGATTTTGGGATTGGAAAAAATACTGGAATAACGGGGTTTCACAATTCCAGAATCCTGGGGCTGAAACCCTACTAGATATCTTCCGAAAATTCTAATTGCCTCTGTCCAAGTTAGCTAACATCGGATATCCCGAGGGTGGGAGAAATGTCCGTTTTCTGACCCCACTCGCGATGGGGAGAAAGTTACAGATAAAATAAGAGAAAACATATCAAATTTCCCGGTTTAACATGCACACCCACCTCGAACCCTTCAAGGTTCAACACGTAAAAAAACTGACATTAAACGTACACCATACAAAAAAGTAAATGAGTACATTAAATGTAATACCAGGTTCACAATGCTTTAAAAATAAATTTCAAAATATAATTCAGACAAAAATTAAATCCCGGGATTAGTTGTTTTAATCCCGGGATTTGAAAAAAACCACTGGGATCCCGCGGCTGCAAACCCTACTCCTCAATACTGAACGATTTTTAGGAAATAAGAAGTTTTTCGTAAAATTATAATGTTTTTTAGGATTTATTTTTTTCATGACAATGCTAATTCCATTCTTGGCTGATACAATCCCAAACAAATGATCATTCAATGAAGGATACATGAATGCTTATGGTAATCTTTGTAGCCAAGGAAAGGATCTTCATTGATCTTTCTAAGAGCAAAACGATGGGACACGCTTCGACGAACAGGTTCGTTGTCAATTAGAAGATAAAAACGCCATTCATCAGCGGCGCGACTTATCCGGAAGCACTTCCACTTATCCAGTGCGAAAGGTCATCCAATCGCATGGGATCGATCCCGCATGTTAGGTCAACTACCAAGTCTTACTTCCACGTCAAAAATTGTGTATTTTAAACTTTTTATGTTCGTTTCAATTGATTAAACGCATTAGGCTTATACGTAATATATATATTTATATATATATATATATCTTCCATTAATTCACTTAAATTTTTAAGAAATCTTAAAACATCAGGTACATATTCATGTGAGAATTGTGGCAAAAGGCTAAAATGGAGGACTTGATTTAAAAACAATCCAATTGATTTTTACTATCCATTTTTTTCCTATTTCTGTGATTGATATATATCTCCGTAGAATGTCCTGATTTAAAATCAACTCCAATGCGTTCAGAATTTAGAATTTTGTTGCATGATTCAAGTGAGCTCTCAAGAAGTGAATTGCCCTCTCTTGCAACAGGAAAAATCCCCTCTAAAATTGCTATCCCTTGAAAGACAACTTTTAGGACATTTTTTGCGTACATCTACGATAAGCAGCGAAAGGTCGGGAAAAAATATTCCCTTGCACATGGTTAAGAGTGGACCAACACATTTTTGAAAATGGGGACACCCTCCATCCCACCCTTAGCTACTGTAGCCACAAACTTCTCAATTTTACCGATCATTTTTTCACTAATCACATTTTACACAGCCGGACTATTAGTCGCAGTCGGACAAAACTGTTGGTTGATTTAGTTAAAATTAACGTTTGTGTGAGTCGGTGTTGAGTAAAAGATGTCACTTAACTTTGATTCTCCATTAAAAAAAAGTACTATTGCAGAAATATATATAAATAACCCAAGGCAAGTTTCTCAAAAGTTGGCCCATTTAGTTGAGATTCCAAAAGGGTGCAACAATTGTTCTTTCCTATGCATAACAACCATACAGAGCTTTTTTATTTGCAGAACATCTTTATTTTAAAAACACCTTCTTTGATGCCTTTCATCGCATCATTAGGCACTGCGAGTGCAAATTTCAATACTTGACAGTGATTTTTTCACTGACGTGATTTTTCATAACCATGCTATTGATCATAATCACGAATGGAGCAAAAGCCACTGCTGATTTAGTTAAATAATGTAGTTTGATTGTGATTCATAGTAAAATACCAGTTTCTAAATGCTTTATTTATAATAGAATTTGAGCAACCATCCTTCAAAAGCTTTAAAATTTCTCTTCAGATTAGAGAATCTTATTTCAGAGCAATAATTTACTCCTATTAATAAAAATAATTCGATTGGTAATTTAAACATTTCATTTTTAAAATATAATTGGCAATAAAGCGATTAAAATTTACCATAAATAATTATATGCTTTTAAAATTGATCCCACTTCTTTTGAATTGACCTGTAAGGATCATTAAATACAATGTTGATTACGATATTTTTCGGCAAATGACGGAATGCCTTAATGAGTCTTTGAAGAATATTGGAACTCTTAAGCTATAAGCTTGATTTTAACGGAAATTCTTTACTGGACTATTTCACTGAGTCACATGATTTTCATGAAATCTTTGAAATTATTCTTGGGGCTCGATTGAGGCTGAATGATACAAAACACCAAAAATAATCAATTAATTATTCGGCTATGAGAAAAAAATCATTTCAACTCGAAATAATTCCAATGCTCTTATGTAGAATCCCCTTTCGAGAGAGTTTCAACTTCCTGATACCGATCCATTGATGATGGTTCTCACAGTAAAATGTTCGAAGGAGGATGCCAGCTCATGTCTCGTCCTTGGCACTTAACCATGATTCAAAATGGCCGTTGCCAATAGACGTCGTGCAGTTTTATAAGCCGACTTGAATTCTCTCACAGTAAAAGCTTCAATTCAAATTGTGGGATTTATTTCAATATTCTTTGCAAGGAAATGCTATCGAACTGATAGCTCAGCAGTAGGAATACTCCCTTATATTCAATTACTCATCCTGCGTAAGAAGATAGCTATTTATAGCTAGAAGATAGTTAAACTTTCGTTACAACTTTATAAATGAAATGTTTTCCAAATTGCGTAAAAAAACTTGTAACATGAAAATCCATTGTCGTGGAAATATTTTTTCTATCACTTTGATATAGTATTGTTTTCAATGTACAATTTGATAATTATTTATAAATATACGAAAAATATTAGCTAAAAGTTTAATTATTTAACCTTTTAATATAAATACCTTGTAATTTGACTTTTCATTTACGTATCATGATCCTTTATCACTCTATGTATATACATGAGAAAAGAGACGCTCATTTCCTCACTCGTCACAGGACCTGTAGAGCTATAGACTTGATATTTGTCAAGCACGTTTCTTTCGTTGAGTAGAGATCCACTAAGAATGGAATTTACGATAATCAACTAACAAAAGAGGTTGCTGATGTTACAAAGTGTTACAGATTAAAACAATTGACATTTTTCAGCTATTCGTCCTAAATACGTGAAATTAGTTTATTTTGTTGAGTAGAGATCCACTAAGAATGGAATTTACGATAATCAACTAACAAGAGAGGTTGCTGATGTTACAAAGTGTTACAGATTAAAACAATTGACATTTTTCAGCTATTAGTCCTAAATACATGAAATTAGTTTATTTTGTTGAGTAGAGATCCACTAAAAACGGCTTCTACGAAAATCGAATCCCTAGGTGATGAAGATAAAACAATTTTCGCTTTTTAACAAGCATTTATAAGTTTCACTTGTATGTAACGGAATCTTGTAACTCGATTTTTACCAACTTTAAAAGGTCAGATGTATTCGAAATTTTGCACACTTGTCAAGAACCGATGACAATACAATAATTTAATAATTTTGTTCCATAGTCCTGAAGAGGATCATCAGGAAAAACAATTTTCAGATTTGACAACTAATTCCATATACCACTTCCAGATTTGGCGAATTATTGAATATACCATTTTCAGATTTAGCGACTAATTCCATATACCATTTCCAGATTTGGCGACTAATAGCAGATGTGTCAACTAAAAGATTAAGGTGTAACCCTAAAAGCGAATACACTCGTGGTTAATACAAATAAAACAAACAAACAAACAAAAAGTATTCTTTATGTGAGAAAGGTAAGGGTCGGTGCGTCAGCAATTTCTTACCATAATATAAACAAATGTCTAGATCTTCTGAAAATAGAAATAAGAAAAAGACTCGTGCATTGAAAAAAATAAATTTGTGTTCTAACTGCTAAATATTTTTTATTTTTATAAAGCAATACGTTCAGAAGTGATGATACGAATTAACATTATAGCAATACGTTTAAAAGGTGATAATACGATGGACACTTGATACTTCTTCTTAACATAATTTTATTAGTTTGACCTGTATCTGTAGAGACGGAATCTTTGAAATATAACGATACGGGACTGATCCGACGCCCCGTAAACGGGGAGAATAAATACGCTTCAGGCTCATTAATTAATATCCATTGAAGAGCGAGATTAATTCCAGGAGCTTCGTAATTCCAGCTCCAAATATCAAATTCAAGGATAAATTCAACAATGAGTCAATAATAGTTTAGAAAACTAAAAAAAAAAAAAACACGCTTTTTTTTGTAGATTGAACTAAAAAATGAGAAATAAATTATAGTTTAAAAAAAACTAAAAAACACGCTTTTATAGTGAATCGAACTAAAAAGTAAAAATATAATTCTTAATATAAGAATAAAATGATGAACGAGAAAATTAATGCCATTGGGGTAAAAGCGTAGGGTGCTTTGTACTATATTTTTACACTAACTCAGAATTTCGGAATAGAACTAATAAGAAATCATAACAATTAATATAGAGCACCCCCACGCTTTTACTCCAATGACATTAATTTTCTCGTTAATCATTTTATTTTTATATTAAGAATTATTTTTTTACTTTTTAGTTCCTTCACTGTAAAAGCGTATTTTTTAGATTTTTAAAATACAAGTTTTAACTATTAGACGTACAAAGTTGAAATTTGGTAAATATATTTCTTATGCCAGGAACGAATTTTGTACAAATTGACTCTCTGTGTGTATTGCGGGAGGGGGGAGGGGTGAAAGTGTAAAAGATAATTAAAATTCCACTTCAGAAATTCGAATCCTGTTCTTTTTCAGTGGAGAAGAAAGGGATGATTTTCAGTTCAATCAAAGGTTGATGCAATGATACTTAGATGTTCATATATTAAAAACAGTATACTATAGTCGCACAATATCATGAAATCCCCAACGAAGGGAGTGGGTAACTACTTTATACACTGCTGGCCACCGTAAATGCAACACCAAGAAAGACAAGAGATAGCACAACAGAATTTATTTTGTAGATAACACGTTGACCAAGTATCAAATGATTAAATTTATAGACTTCTGTGAAGTGTGGTTCCTGCCAGAATCAGTAGCAGAGTAGTCACCGCTGCCACACGCCTCGGCATTGATTAAAAGAGATTTTGGATGTGTTCTTGGGGTACAGCAAACCAAGCAGCGTTGCCAAAGTTGATCTGGTGTGGCAGCTGGGGGTGTAATCTGGGTCAATCGTTGAGCAACCATGTATCACATGTTTTCTATCGGTGAAAGATCCGGAGAGCGAGCCGGCCAGGGAAACAATTCAATCTGGTGATTTACGAACAATCTTTGGATAATGCGTGCCACGTGTGGTCGCGCATTATCCTGTTGAAATATGGCTGTGGCTAAGCCCTGAATGTAAGGAAGACAACTGGCTCCAACACCTCGGAGATGTAGCGCTGGCTGTTTAAAGTACCGGCAATGCGTACTAGAGGAGTGCGAGAGTGATATCCAATACCACCCCATACCATAATACCCGGTGCAGGACCAGTGTGGCGGTGCATAACGCACTTATTCAGCATCCTCTCTCCACGGTGTCTCCAGACTCGAATCCAACCATCGTGGTGTTGCAGACAGATGCGTGACTCGTCAGTAAAGACAACTTCATTCCATTCTGCCACCCACATCCTCCTTTCATCGCACCATTGCGGCGGAGACGTCTGGGGTTCTGCGTCAAGGGTAGACCAAGCAATGGACGTCTTGCGAACAGACCACTCTGCTGTAAACGGCGTCGAATGGTACGCGCAGACACTGGATGATGCGTTACAGACTCAATGTGCTGTGCTATGGTTCGTGATGTGACTGAGTGATCCGTCACTGCCATGTGCACAATTAGCCTGTCCTCACGTGAAGTGGTGCACTGAGGTGGATGCGATCGACCACGTCGGTCCGTCGTTCCCTCCTGCATCCAACGGTCACATATCCGCATTATAGTTGTTTGGTTTCGTCCAACCCGCTACTACACCGATTTCCCTGAAAGATAATCCCCAATCTCGGTAGGCCACTATCCTTCCTCTGTCGAGCTCGGATACTTGATCAAAAGCTGATCACTGTTTTCTACGAGACATAACAGATCGTTTTTTGAAAAAACCACAAGAAAAACACAATTGCCGAACTTGAAATCGTCGAAATGTCCAAGCCTTAAATAGCACTTTGAGGCGGCGCCGCAAGCGTGCGTGATGTGTGTCTGCGCTGAAATTCTAATCATTTGCATATCTTACCTCCGCTAATGCATGTTGTAAATTTCATGTTATTTGCGTGCTTCCTTCAGGGTGTTGCATTTACGGTGGCCAGCAGTGTACATTTATCCTAAAAAAAAGAGTTACTCTTCATTGAAAACATTACATATTGTAAAATTTTTTGCAATTTTTTTCTAACCCTAAAAATTATAAACCTGATGAAATTTTTTTTATTGGCTTATTTGGTACCCCGATTCTTTATAAATATGCCAGCAAAATTTCAAAACTTTACCTGCATTTTTTTTCAAGTTATGGAGCAATGTTTGATGCCGTGCAGCAACTACCACACCCACATTTCAGAATATCAGTTAGAAAAGAGCCTGATAAAAAAATGAATTAATTATTTTTCTACTGCTGATCACTGAGACTGATATTATATATGCAGTAACAAATCATTTCAAGAAAGAATTGTGCAATTCATGCAAAAGTTCTAGTTTGTGAATTGTTTATGGGGGGGGGAGCAAATGGATTGGGTCAAGATTTAAAAGTTGTGCGTGCTTTTTATGATATTATTATGAATGAAATTAAAACTTCAAAACGGATTCTTCCAAAGCACAAATATTAAATTTCATTTTGATAACTCAGATAATTAAAAATCTAATTCGCAAGAATTAAAAAATTCTCCCATTTTTATATATTATTTTTTGGTGATATATATATATATATATATATATATCCCACATGCGTGTGAAATTCAACACTTTTATTACTAAAATATTTATTTAATTAAATGCACATATGCAGTTCTTAGATTTTGATATATTTTACCTATAAATTATTTGATTTTGCTTTCATTCGTGTACAATATTTAACACGCGAAGTCTTTTCGAATCATGGAAATAAAAAATAAAGGCATAAACAACTTTTGTACATGTTGTGTATTAGCTCTGAGCATGGAATTAGCTCTGAAGTATGTATACTTATTTATTTTTATAATTATTAAGATAAAGTTTTATGTGTGAAATATTGATCTTTCATTCGTTTTTTTCTATATATTCATTATGGCAGTATACTGTTTAATTTTTCTACATTTGTGCAATTTTTATGGTAAGCAATTTTAAGTAAGCTAATTAACATTTCATAAAAGTTTCAGACTATTGGATGAATATTATATCATGCTATTCATGGAATGAAAACTTCAAACTCATATTTCTCATGTTGAATTTTTGTACATATACTGTTATTCAAAACCCTAAGGCTTTTTTGATAATATAAGTATGGGTTTGAAATTTTTTATACATGTTCTGAAATGTATATTTTGTAAAACTGTGCATGGTCTAACATGTTTAGTACTTTTTCTAAAAAGTTTCAAAATCAAAATTAATGTTTTTTTATTTAGATTTTTTGAAGGTTTAAATATAAAAAAATTAATAAAAAATTAGAGCTACAACAGAAAAAATCCCATGCACAGTTTTATGTAGTATATTATAAGGTACTTGGAAAAAAAAATTTGAAAGAAAATAGACATATTTAAAAAAGTCTTAATATTTTAAAAAATGTTTAAAAAAGTTAAAGAAATTTAGATTTTACAAACATTTTGCAACCAATTTAAAATTTTTTTGTATGGAATTCTTATTTCATATGAACTTTTATAAAATACAATTAAAACCAAATATCAAGTATTAAAAATTTTTAAAAAAATGTGAAGATCGCCTTATAAATACCGACACTTTTAAAAATTCATATCAATATAATATTAATTGTGGGAGAGCAAGTGCATTAATCATTAGCATACAGCTAAATGATTATCTGATTTTTTATCAAAGCTTCCTTTGTGTGTGGCAGCGGTTATTTTCAAGTGACACTTGAGCTAATTCCCAAACTTGCCCATCAACGGGAGGATTTTGAACCTGCGCAAATTTAATGATATCAGTCCCTCTTCTCGATGGCACCAGATCTCGAGCCAAAGATTTGACAACGCTGGCCACGAGTTCGAGACCGCTTGATCTCCGCAGGTGGGTCCATTCCGACACTATACGGAAAACCTCGCAGGTAAAAGGCCTTGGGGGTGACAATTTCTTATTTTTTTATGAAAATTTTAAAATCGCCAACTTGTATACTTAATTAATAACAAAGTGCAGTGTTTCTGAAAAGTTCATAATAGCTCCATGGAAATAAAGGAGATTCAAATGATTTGCTTTTATCTCTTTGTCTTAAATAGAGTACATATAAAAATTAGACAATTTTTTGCTTAAATTTCTTGATTTTACTGAATGTTTTCTTTTTGAGCATTCTTTTGATAAGAGTTTATTAAATCAAGAAGACTCTCTTTAAAGTCGGAAATAGTTTATAAAAGAAAGGGAAGAAGACACCTTTTGGAGTGTGTCACAAGAGCCGTGATCATGCACTTGCGGTCAGGATTGTTTTTGTTTGTTTAGTCCACCGAAGATCCGTCGTGTCGAGGGGATGATACACGTTAAATCTATTGACGCTGAAAGTACTCGGGTTAGTGTGCAAGTTTGTTAAGGGGAGTACGAGCTCAGATGTCCTTTGACCGTGATTCCAACAGACCCTCGTTTTGCTTCCTAGTGTGACGCTAATAATCCATTTATATATATATTTTAGGGAAACAAAGAATCTGTCCCTTTTTATTAAAAAGGAAACAATTTAATGTTCAAAAGTGATGAGATATTTTTGGAATTTCAGTCTTGGATGCTTATATGTCTGGAATTCATTTGTTTCACTAAAATAAGCTCAAAGGGACGCATAATGTCTTCTACTCTTACTGAATGAACCAAGAATCTGTTCCAAATATTGAGGAGGTATGGCATTAAAGAAGACTGAAAAGAATCTTTTCTTGGTGGGGACTTTGACTTGCCTTTCTTTTTCCATTTTCGTAAAATTCAAAAAAGTTTCTTCGAGAATTTGCAGGAATAGCATACAATTCTTTTTGTAGGTCAAGCTTGGGAAGAATACAAAAAATATTGAAATATGTTTAAAAGAAATTTCGGGTTAATAGAGAATTGAATGCCTCGGGTATTGGTATTTTAATAGCCTTTTAGGAGGATTTCGAAAAATAATTTTCATGGTTCTTGATTAATAATAAATTCTGTAGAACGAAACTGAAAAATTTTGTACAATTTGTGTGTGTGTGAACGTATCCTTGACTTAGGTGTGAAAGGTATATCAACGGCGCTCTATAAAGCAACACGAGGATGACGGACCTCGACACCTGAATCGAACCAATTTCGAACCTCGACACCTGAGTTAGCACCTTCTCTCTCCTAAATCCCACACCCCACCGATTATTATAAGGGATTCAAAATGGTCTATTTTTCATAATTCTCGTGCACAGTGACTGCTAAATAGACTCTTTTGTAATGGAATCTTTCTATTTTTTTGAAATATATACTTTTCCAATTCATGTATATTAATCAGAGTACTCAAAATGTTTCAAATCTGATCTTTGAATGAGTTTATTTTGTTCACGTGATGAGTTAATCATTCTTCATTTTTAGTATCACTGCTTTCAGAGGTTATTGTGATCATGGTCACTGACTTTTGTCATGAGTTGCCCATTATATATCTATCGAGGATCCAACTCCTCCCGTTGGAGTGGTGCGGAAGTTTGGAGAGACTAAGGTGTCGTGGTTCCAAACTAAGAGATGTGTTTCGGCGTTATTCTCTTTCGGACATAATTTCTAAATCTACTGATTTTATGAAATAAAATTGTTTAAGTGACAATGTCTGGATTGTCAGTAAAATACGCTGAATCTTTGATAGGCATGTAAGGGGAGTAATCAATCAAAGTAAATAACACACAGTATTTCGATGGGATTATTTAAAGGGTTTCAAATCACCAAAGTTTGAAACTTTTTTGAAAAACTGAGAAAAATAACGTAATATTTGGAATTGTGCGTAAATCTACTCAGTTGAAAGTTATCCTTTTTCTGAGAGGGTTTAAGAAAAAATTTTCCCTCGTGATTATAAAATGTTTCAAACACCGATTGGATTTGAAAGACATGATTTTAAAACTGCTGCATCGAACCCAACAGTTATTAATTCGAAAATGTTACGGTTCTATGTCGGAGGGTAAATTCCACTTATCTGGAGGTATTACGCAGAAGACGTCGCTCTGAGAGGGTGTGCAACCTTTATATCTGAGCTTTTCTTGCCTTGCGTTCCTGCTTTTTCATTCATTACAGAATAGAAATCAATTTCCTATATCTCTCTTTTACTTTCTGTATAACTAATATAACAACATCACGTAAGAAAATTTTAAAAACAAAGTTTCATATAACCAACTTTTTTTTAGATTTTATTCATTTCTAATTATAGAGGGGATCTTTTCACAAAAATGTAGGTTGAAAGCTCAAGTTTTTTCGACTTAAAGCATTAAGAAAAAAGTTAATTTCTCCCATGTCAATAGATATAAAAAATTCGAACTCTCTCTCTCTCTCTTTCATGTTTTTCACTTTATATATATTTGACACGATATATATGTTATTTATATATTCACGCCTCTTTTTATTATAATATTTCGCCCACTTCTCTTGCTGGCGCTTTGTATGAACTCTAGCCTCCTCAAACAACCTTTCTATGTTCCCACAAACTAAATCTGATCCATCAGTTACCATAACTAAATTCTGAAAAGGGGTGATTAAATTTCGACCTAAAAATAATCCCGCCGGTGTTTTGCCCGTTGTCTCATGTACTGCTGTCCTAATCGCATAACCGAACTCTTGCAGAAATTGATCCCAGTTAGTGTGATTATCCGCGACAAAACTCGAAATCATTTTTAAAAGAGTGCGATTAACTCTTTCTGTTTGATTAGCTTGTGGACGATATACCACAGTTTTAACGTGTTTTATGTGCAATCTGCGACATACTTGCTCAAAAACTTCGGATATCATTTGGGGGCCATTATCGGTAATTAACTTTGCAGGAGCTCCATAACGCGCAGTATAATTCTCAAAAAATGCATTGGCGATTGCTTTAGCCGAAGCTTTCCTTAAGGGAACTATTTCAACCCATTTAGAAAAATTATCTGTAATTACTAAAATAAATCTATAGCGTTCTGGACTAGTTGCAGGGTATGGGCCTAACAAATCTAAAGACACGATTTCATTCGGAAAATTCGTTATTATCGGAATTAATTGACCAGCTGGTAATCCGTTTTTATAATTAATTTTTTGGCATTGGTCGCAGGTTGCTACATATTTATAAATGTATTTCCTCATGTACGGGAAATAACACGCGTCCTTTAATTTTAAGTAGGTTTTCTTTTTGCCTAAATGACCTGCCATAGGCGAGTCATGAAATTCTCGCATAACATCTTTACGTAATGTTTTAGGTATAAATACCCTTAATTCACCTAGTGTGGTTGTATATTTTGCATAATATAGCAAACCGTCAACGATTTTAAAGTCATTGGACCAATTTCTGCAGATCGATTCATTAACAGAACTATCGTCCGGATTTTCAAGATACTTCATTATGTGACCTAGCTCCGGGTCATTTCTCTGTTCCTCTCTCAACTGTTCTCTAGAAGATAATACTAACGATCTAATCACCGCACAAGACACCTTTGGTTCTTCATTACTTTCTAACGGGTTTCTAGACAACATATCAGCCACTAAATTTTGCGTACCTGGGCGATGTTCCCATTCTACATTAAAATTTGCCAACTTAAGCGTCCACCTTATCATTCTAGATGACAAATTCTTTCCGTTCGTTAATTTGGTAAGTGCAGCATGGTCTGTTATCACTTTAACCGGCAAGGATCCGAAATACGTACGATATTTATTTAATGCCCATATGACAGCTAAACATTCCCGTTCCGTCACACTATAATTCCTTTCTGCTCGGTTTAAAGTTCTCGATGCAAACGCTATAGGCCTATTATTCTGTGTCAATACTGCTCCTACCCCCACGGAGCTCGCATCCGTATAGAGTTCAAAAGGCTTGGAAAAATCTGGTAATTGTAACACTGGAGCTTCTGTCAGTGCTTTCTTAATACGATCAAAGGCTTCCTGCGCTGATTCCGACCAACGGAACTTAGAGTTTTTTCGTTTTAAATTATATAAGGGTTCACACATGTCTGCGTAGTTTTTAATAAACTTTTGATACCAACCCGTCATTCCTAAAAATTTTGCTATTTGTTTTGCCGTTTTCGGAGGCTTCATTTCAATAATTGCTTTTACTTTTTCCTCATCTGTTTTAACTCCTTCTTTATTAATAACTAAACCCAAATAACGTAATTGTTCCCTAGCGAAATGACATTTCTCTCGATTCAACGTCAAACCAGCCTCCTGCAATAATCTGAATACTTCCCGTAAGTGTTCTACATGGCTTTCAAAAGATGGAGACGAGATGATAACGTCATCCATATAACAGTGGGCAAAACGCCCGAGGACTGGCCTGAGGATCATCTCTATGGCCCTTTGAAAATTTGGAGCTGCCCCCGAAAGGCCAAATGGCATGCGAGTAAATGCAAAAGTACCATTTTTTGTAACAAACGCCGTCTTATGCACATCTTTGGGGTCTACTGCCATCTGAAAGTATCCGCTGCGTAAATCAAGTGATGTCATAATTTCGGTGTGCGGAATATTAGTGATCAAATCATCAATTATTGGTAGCGGATATCGCGGATATCTCGTGACCGCATTTAACTTCCTATAATCTATTGCAAACCTATAAGCTTCTGGGTCATCTAACGGCAACCCGTTTTTCTTCCGACATAAAACAACTGGAGACGCGTAGGGCGATGTTGTTGGAACTATTGTTCCATCACCCAACATCTTCTGAACATGGTAGTTGATTATACCCTGTTTGACCCTGTCATAGCGATAAGGTCTCGAAAAAACAGGAGGACTGTCACCCGTGTCAATTTCATGACAAAATACATGTGTCAGACCAGGCTTAAGCGAAAACAACCCATGAAATTCTTTAAACAAAATCTGCAATTCCTGCTTTTGTTTTGAATTTAACTTAGTGTTAGATAAATCTATTTGAACCGGATCGTGCGAAATTGCCACTTTTTCCGTTTGCGAATCCGGAATGATTAACGATTTAGACAGGAAATCAAAACTAATCTTCGCATGTGACATGAAATCAATACCTAGGATGCATGGATATTGCATCTCAGCAATCACATGAAATTTCCATAACTTCGAAAATTCTCTTATTTTAATTCTCAACTCAACTGTGCCTAAATTTCTGCACTGTGACCCTTGAGCTGTAACTACTTCAGCTGACGATTTTTTAATAGGACAGAAAGAAAAATATGACCGGTATGTTTTTTCTGAAATAAACGACTTTTCCGCACCTGTATCCCAGAGCGCTTTTAGAAATGTATCATGCAAAAGAATCGGCACATACGGAAGTTCAACTGGTGATAATCGCAATGAATTAATTTGAATTCTATTAGGAGGATTTGACTTAACTAGGGATCGTTTACCTCCCGCAACACGATCGCTTAGAAGTTTAAATTGGCATTTCTTTGCCTTTCGCTGTTGCAATCAACACGCCTCCAATTCTGCTTTGCTGAATCATCATTAGGACCCTTCCTAACCACCATCCTACGGTTCTGATACCGGTCTGTTCTCTGATTTGGCTGATTGTATCGATTTCCACCCTCGAATCCTTGATTTTGATAATTACGACGAGAAAAATTATTCGCACCCCTGCCTAGTCCTCTTTGATCATTTTGACTATTTCCGACCCCAGTATCTCTCCAATTTCTATTATTCCTTCTTTCCTCAGGATTCCTACTCACATCCCAACTTCGTCTAGCAAAATTATTACTCGAACCCTGGTTTTCCCTGCAGCTATGACGTTCCTCATACTGATCTACCAACTCTATCAATTGAGTTTTCGTTGTGGGGTTTCGAACTTCTAAATAATCCATTATTTGGGGTTCTAGTCGCATTACTATGTGATCAATCAATTTTAACTCATCATAATTCAAATTTAGAGTTTTATGAATTTTTAACAGCTGAAAAATAAAGTCTGACGGGGCTTGACCTCTCCGTTGTTTTGATGAAAAAAACTGAGCTTCTAGCTCTGATTTATTCCGTATTACCGGAAAACTATCTGATAATTTCTTTTTAAGTGTTGCAAATGCAGTCGCTTCTTCATTTACATACTCGAAGCCTATGACCTCAAACCAGTCTAACGCTCTCCCAATTAAATGACCTTTTAAATATGCACACGATAGATTCGCCGGTATTTCATAGTAGTAGGCTATATTGTCGTCGATGTTAGAAATAAACTCAGACACATTTTCTTTACCCGAAAAAAATAACTCCGGCAAAACTCTAAATCCTGCACCTGCTCTTAATTCCGGTATTTCGTTTGGGCGCCAGTGTCGTAGTCTCTCACTACCCCTAGGGTTATTAATTCCCCTTTGCACATTATCTACATTTGGATATGTCGGATTCATAATTAATGACTACGCAAATAATAAATCAGTTATTTATTTTATTTCCTTATGATAGAAATACACAAATATTAATCAAACTTTAAGAACAACAAATTATAGTGGAGTGAGATCATAATTCAATTATGAACGACGGAATACTAACTGATACCACGGGGGAATAACGCATACAATCAAACTACGCATTTAAATCTAATCTACAAAAATCACAGACCTGATATCTCCTTAAGAAGGAAACTTGAATACTTGTAGAATTTATGAAGTGGCTTCAATCCAGGATATCTTCACTTACGTCCGAACCGAATTAATGAATCGTTTTCAATAATCTTGCTTCCGCTAACAAACTTCACTTAGTTAAACTAAACTCCTAGAAACACTTTCTTAATCAATCACGTAGTTTACTCCTCTATCAAAACACGGAGTCATCCTCATCTCTTCATTTCATTTCTCCCTTTTATATCTCTTTCGAACTCGCTAAACCCGAAACTATCTTATTTGCATAAGTCACACTTTCAGCTCTCAGCGGGGATTGGTTAAAATAAATACAATTTAAAAGTTTATGAGAGAAGGTTAGTGAAACGCGTAAGCACCCGTCACATATGTTTTTATTGGTTTAATTTCTCTCTCTTTTGGATCTGTTTTTCTAATTTCCATTTTGGGCATTGTTTTGAATCTGATAGATAGGCTTGTGAACAATTCACGTATTTCGGCTCTAGCTTACAATCCGTGGAAAAATGCCCAGCGGATGAACATCTAGAGCACGTTAATTGACCGCGACAGGAAGTTTGCGAATATCCAAACCTCTGACAGCGCAGAGGATTCGCTACATAGGGACGGATTTTACAGTTTAGATAACCAGCTTTTATTGTAGGTGGATGTTTCGGGCTATTGAATGTTAAAATTATATGTTTTGTAGGAATAATTGCTGCATCTTTTTTTTTATTGGGATTCTTGTGACTTGAATAACACCCTGATCAGAGAAGCCTTCAAGCATTTCTGATTCGGGAGTGCTCAATAAGTCAGTTCAGAAATGACGCCTCTGCAGGAATTTAGAGTTTTATGTGGACTTATCATTAATGTGGAGAATTGAGAAACGTTTTTGTAAGAAGAAAGGGCTTTGTATGTAAGTTTCGATAAGTAGATAATATATACGTCAAACGATTGTTTTATATATTTCGGTTCATCACCTATTCCTATTAAAGCTTTATGGATAGCACACACAAATGGCGACTTCTTAGACATTTCATTGTTCGGTAGAGAAACAAGTAAAAATCTCGAATGAGCTGCAATCTGATCTATGGTTAAAGTGGGCAATACAAGTCCTTTACCTGGGTATAGCTTACTTGGATCCATAAGCGTGAATACAACTTGATCCTGACGTGCCTCCACCCACCACGGAGTCCAACAAAGGAAGCAGTGTGCCGGTCAACTGGCAAAAACAAAGTACGGCACTTACCTGGAGTACACCCAGAATATAATGCTACAGCATAGGGGAGAGTATTGACCCCCCCCCCTTATCTACAGCATTAATCCTACAGCAATATCTCTCCGGGGACATCGTAGAGACTTATCACGAGCTGATTGACAGGAGTGGGCTCACTCCTGCCTCTCGTCTATAGCGAAGCGTCTGTCAGAGGGAACGCAGAGGTATCCTCAGGACACCATTTTCCTCCTTACGGGACGCCGCACACGGAAAACATGCTGGATGAGAAACCAACAATAAGAAACACATAAGAAACACATAACAAATAAAGCAATACAAAAAACCGAAATCATAGGAAAAACTTATGTAAAAATGAAACTAATTTAACATAATAGAAAATGAAAACCAATATATGTTATTAATAATGGAGAAGGAATCTAATTAAATAAATATGTATTAATTTTATACACGTAAATTCAATATATTTTAAGCTGTGGTCTCGACGGGAAAAGAAAGAAAGGTTGAATTGGATGACAAGAAAGAGGGTCGAAAACAGAGAAGGGTCACTAGGGTACCCCGAGGTCATGACATCCGTGTTTACCGAAGGCAATAAACCCCTTGGGAATAGGGAAAGATCACTAGGGCACCCTGAGGGGATTTTTAAGCCAAACTAGTGCATTATGATCGACATGAAATAAGAAATAAAGCCCGTGAAGATAGCAAGGGAATTTATCTAAACTATCAATTGGTTCGCTATTCAATCGCTCTGATTCAGTTATTGTATAATTAATTTCGTAATTTTTCAATTCTCTTGAGTGGGATACTGACTTCCGTCAGTTTCTTTCCTGCTTGATGATCACTACGATGGATGCTTTCGAAGCATTGAGACGAGGATGATTTGGATTGAATAAGGCCAAAATAGCGGTCCTTGAGTATTTGAAAAGATTCTTGACATCTTGGGTCCAATTCCTTTTGGATCCTTTTTAAGAAGATTATTTAGAGGCATTCTAAATTTTGTATATTGAGGAAAGAATTTTTAACAGACATTAATACAACCAAGGAATCTTTCGAAATATTTTGTTCTGTTATACAAATGTTAAAAAATTCTTCCAAATGTTTTGCATGTTCTTCAATTGACTATGAAAATACTATTATATCGTCAAAGTAATTTATAGCAAATTTCATTTAGTATATACTTAGATTTTGTCGAAAAGCTCTTTTAAAAATAGCTAGGGAATTTTTATATCTTCAAGGTAAGCGATTAAATTGAATAAGACCATAATTTGATGTAAATGAAAAATTTTCAGATTCAATATTATCTAATTTAATGTGCTAATGCCCTGAAAAAAGGTCAATTGTTGAGAATAATTTTGCATGCGTTAATTTGTATAAAACTGTATCTATTCGGGGATGATGATGATGAATGCCCAGAGGAACCGAGCTCACCCGAAGAGGGTTTAGAGCTACAACCGATCCCTCGGGAAACAACCACCCTCACATCCAGATTTTATTGCAAAAAAAAAAAATCAAAGTTTACATTTTAAACAATTCCAACTTTTTTACAAATACAAAAGAAATAGTAAAAATATACAAAAGAAATGCACCATAAAGACAAAAAAAAAGACAGAAAACAGGAAGCATAAATAATTACATTAAAAAAAATAGTTTCTTTGGAATCAAATTTCCAGTTGATGACACACCACTTCCTGTTGATATTTTCCCGCCATTTGGTTCTTCAGTTTTCAGAAAAAGGAAATGATTCATCAAAAGGAGGATTACTTTTTTTTCCTTTTAGATCTCCTCCCCCATTTTTTTTTTTTTTTAAAGAAACATATAAGAAGATAGCAGCAGTTAAAAATAAATAAATAAAGAGAGAAAGGGGGGGGGGAGATAGATTATTGGATTTTATTGGAGATATTTTTTGCTACAAAAATTAATAAAATTAAATTAAAATAAAAAAAAACAGGAAATTAACCTGAAAGTATACTAATATTGTAAACTAAGAGTTAAACCAGGAAGCTGCAAAAAATTGTGAAATATAAATAGGGTTTAGAGATAAAAAGAGAAAAAAAAAGAGGGTGAGAAAAGAAAAAAAAAGACAGGAAACGTTTGTGGAAGAGGAGGGGAAAAAAACCGCTTGTGTGTGACCACAAAAGAGTACCGACCAAACCCCCTAAGGAATCTGATCCCGGACTGTAGAGGCAATTTTAATACATGATTTTAGTTTAGAGTGAATGGAGGGATTTTTGACGATAGATTGGAACCAGGCTTTTTTAGCATTTTGAGATGGAGAGACCAAATGGAAATCTTTAGTCAGAGGACAGGCGAAAACATAATGGTCAGCGTCCCCCACAGAACCGCAAAGACAATTGGGAGTAGCTTTTAATTTGAAACGATGCAAATAAGAAACAAATGGGCCATGGTTTGTTAAGAATTGGGTGACGTAACTGGAATGGGGATTAATATCTAAACTGGGTTTGGGAAAGAAGGATTTGACTCTTAAGCCAGTATCAGAGTTTGACCACCAACTCTCCCAGTCCTCAATTAATTTGTTTTGAAGGATTTTGATGACATAAGAGCGAGGGGCGGGGACACTCACCTCAACACCATTAGTAGTAGCGACTTTAGCAAAATGATCTGCACTATCATTAAAAAAATTATTATTATGAGCCTTAACCCAGAAAATATTATAAAAGTTAGGGAATTGGTCCAGCTTCCAGTTTTATAATAGCATTCGGCTTTCTATTATCGGCACATAATCGTGTGCGAGAGTATCCTCTTTTTAAAAGCCAAAGATAAAGGGGCAGCATAAGGACTATGAATAGTTTTATAATTCTTTCTTTCAAAAATGCATCGAATTGTTTTTTCATTTCCTCCACAACTTTAGGGGAAGTTTTATAAGGACGACTTGCAATGGGTAATTCTGAGGATAAGTACTATTTTAGGGGGAGTACATTTTATATCACCCACATCAAATTCGTTTTTAGCACAAAGATATGTTTATACTTATCAAAAATAACATTAATAATATCATAGTCACTGTTAGGAACTATTTCTACAGTAAACTCACGATCAACTTTCATTGTAATAATTTTATTATTTTTAAATTTAAGAATTTTATTCTCTCAAATATGCTTAAATTTTTCTTTTCAGGTTTTCTTTAGATTCATCCTTTTCTGAAATTATTTTGCCTCTTTGAAATATTTTCTGTTCACTAAAATTAACATTGATTTTTCCATTGATGGTAGATATATTTGATTTGATATACTTCACACGGTTTGTTGTCCCTTGATTTGTTTTAGTAAAGTTTTTGAGATAGTGTTGACATTTGATCCGGAGTCTAAGAGAGAATAGTAACTTGTTTAAAATTGACCCTTACCTCGATGATCATTAGCTCATTTTTTGCAGTTAGGGAGTTATTTTCTTGGATTCTTTGAGTGGGGTGGATTGTTGGAGCATCTGGCTGCAAAGCCACTGGTCGTTGCTGCGAGACTCGGTCATTTCTCGGGCTAATCTTCGGACTCCGAGGAGAGAACGCCGGACGCTGAGGAGAAAATGCATCATTTCCTGAATAACCCACTGGGTGTTGATGTTGATCACTTCTCTCCAATTCCCTCTTCAGTGCTGTTGTCTATGGGTAGGCTGTGTCGGATTGTTAGGTACTCTTTTCCCACGATATTTTGGATGTATAAATACTGGGCAACTGCAGGTTGGATTTTGTTTGTTTTGTACATCCATTTTTTTTTTTTTTTAGTTTTTTTTTTTTTCAAGTCTTTCATAACTTGGGAACTTTGAAATTGCATCTTTATTGCGCGATTCTCTTTCAATTCCATTATGATATAAAGTTTTACCCCTTCTTCTATTTTTATTCGGGACGCGATTTCTCTTGCATCACGTAGAAGTATTTCATATGTGTCTCCTTCGGGGTTTTTAAAGTTCTTGACAGTTAAAGATGTATCACCCCGCTGGATTTACTTGCTTTCCAAATTCGCATACCAGGTTGTTTTTCGATTCGCAGAAGGTTTTTGGGATCGGGATGGACTTAATAAAAGTTTGAACGGCTCCACTTTCTAATTTCTTTAAAAGTATGATTTTTTGTTTCTAGCTTACTTCGAAAGAATCACAGGTGGCTTCAAAATTGTGTAGATAAATCACCATATGGTTTTTAAAATTATAATTTTTCGATAAAAGTTTGTACGTCTTCAAAACGGTTTTCATTATTATGATATTTTTTAGCTGTTTTTTCTTCAACACTAGATGTTCTGGCTAATTTTAGGGGATCTTCCTCTTTTTTAATTTTGTCTTCTGCCTTAGTTTCCATATTGAAATTGAAATTTTAAGAATTCCAAGTTCCGTTAGGTGAATAAGAAAATTTTTGTTTGGTCGCCGTTTTTCCTTCTCAGCATCGGTGCAGATTTTTTTCACTCCCGTCGTGGAAGCTGTCTTGCACCCAAGCAACCCTGGCCAGAGAGAAACATTGTTCGGAGGAATCCCATGGAAGTTCTCTACAGCAGCGTTTCTCAACCTTTTTTGGCCCGCGGACCGGTAAAATTTGTAAAAAAAATTCGCGGACCGGTGATATTTTTTTAGCAACAAAATTTTACTAGGTATTAAAGAACTACTAAATACGTTAATTGGAACATGTTTATTATCATTTGCGTACACTAATATTTAAATGTAAATATATGTAATTATATTACATACATATAATATATATAACAAAACTTTAACGAAAATCACAGAAAATTATAAAAAAAATCACAAATTCATGGACATAGAAACACAACAAAAATATCACTCTTACGATTACTAAAAATTAAATCAAAAAAATTTGTAAAACAAAACATAATTTATTGACTTGAAGTAGTTCTAGTCGGGCTTAAAGGCCGTCGTTGGTTGAAATTGCTTCCTGACGTTTCGCTGGCACGAGTGGCTAGCTTTTTCTATGGTGTTTCCATCTCAAAGGTTGGATGCAGACTGGATGGCATAGAAGCACCTCAGAAAAAGCTAGCCAACGTGCCCACGGAACGGGAGGAAGCAATTTCAACCAACGACGGCCTTTAAGCCCGACTAGAACTACTTCAAGTCAAAACAACGGCCGCGAAAGCCTCAACCATTTTAACATAATTTATTGTTTGTTTGTAATAATAATTTTTAATAAGTAACAAACCCCTGAAAAAAATTACAACAAAAAATATCAGAAATTATAAAAAAAATCACAAAATCATTGCATATGAACACAACAAAATAATTCAACATGTGATACTACACTAAATTAAAGATCTACAATTTTTATATTGTTATTTATTGTTAATGAGAAGATTGTGGCTGCTCTTCTTCAATCAACTTTTCAATTGTGGGTTCTAAATTAGTCAAGCTAAGTCGGAGCGGCGAAATAACCGAAAGACGATTTCTAAATTTATTTTTTATTACCGTCATAGATGAAAATCCCGCTTCACATAAATATGTAGTTGCGAAAGGGACTAACATTTTCATTGCTTTCTCGTATAGAGATGGATATTCATTTTTCAATTTGATCCAAAATTTATCTAGGGACATTGTTGAAAAACTAGCTTTTAACATAATATCTGTACTAATCTCAAGGAGGGATTCATATTCTCTGTCACTTAAATTTAACTTACTACTCTCATATGGTATGAAGGGGTTTGTTATCCACACATTTCTTTCACACGTGGTATTTTCAGATGGGAAATATTTTTCGAAACCATTTTTTAAAGATTGTAAGTGATGCCCAATGATTATATTTAATCTTGATACGTTTAAATCTTGTTGTAAATTAATAAAATCAAAATAATTACTAAATACATCAATATTATTGGTATTTACTTTATCCACCCAAAAATTAATTTTTTTCTTAAATCCATCTATTTTATTAAATAAATGAAACGCATTTGTAGAAGTTCCTTGTAAACTCAAATTTAAATCGTTGATATATGAAAATATATCACTTAAATATGCTAGTTTTGCAACCCATTCTACATCAGAAAAATGCATACTTAAAGGATTATTTTTTTCTCTTAAAAATATTTCTACTTCCGTCTTTAATTCAAAAAGCCTGGTTAAAATCTTACCCCGCGAGAGCCATCGAACTTCTGTATGCAATAATAACTGCTCATGTTTGGCACCAACCTCCTGACAAAATATTGCGAATAACCTACTGTTTAAATCGCTTTTTTTGATAAAATTAATAATTTTTATAGATTCCGCTAAAACCTCATGTAATTCTGTGGATAAACTTTTCGCTGCTAAATGTTGTCTGTGGATTATACAGTGGGTAATTAATAAATCAGAATTAGCTGCTTGCTGAATTCTTTTAGTAACACCACAATGTCTGCCAGCCATACTAGCCGCCCCATCGGAACACACACCTACGCAATTTTTCCATTCTAAAGAATGTTTAATAACATAAGAATTAAGTGCTTTAAAAATCTCATCACTTGTTGTATATGAAACCAATTCTATACAACACAAGAATTCTTCTTTTATTTCTTCCAAAGTAAAATCAATATATCTAACATAGCAAATTAATATGGCCTTTTTAGAAATATCGCATGATTCGTCGATTTGTATTGCAAAAAGTGTTGATTCCTTTATCTTTTGTATTAATTGGTATTCCACATTCTCTGATAATTTTTCAATTCTTCTTCTTATAGTATCATTAGATAAGGGAATCGATTTGATTTTATCAACAGCAGAGAGTCCAAACATTTCTAAACAGACGTCTATTAAAACTGGTTTTATTAAATTTTCCCCAGTAGTAAAGGATTTTCTTGTTTTAGCAATCCGAAGGGCAACTAGGTACGAACATTTTAATAATGACTTGTTGTGAATAAAATTTTGTTTAAATGTTTTTGTTTGTAATCCTAATTCTTGTTTTCTACGCTCAAAATATTCACGCGGCTTTTTTTCCAGCTCGGAATGTTTAGCCTTCAAATGTCGTAACATTTTCGCTGGTTTCATAGCATCATTTACTAAAACTTCATGGCAAATGATACACATCGGGCGTATATCTTCTTCCGTAGAATTGGGCCAAAGAATAAAACCATATTTTATATATTCGTGGTTGTAGTGTCTGATAAATGGTTTTCTCTTTTTTCCTGGTACTATTCCTGTTTTGTCGTCATTTTTTTGAGACATTGAACTGGTATTCAAAAAATTGAATAGCGTGCCTTGTTTACGGTTCATCTTACTAAGGGTTAAAAAATATTTTTTTATTAGCGCCTACATACATACATACATACATACATACAAGTATATAAATAATCAATAAACTTACTGTTATATTGGTCCAATCCAGTTAAACAGATATATAATTATTATAACAATGTTTCGTTTAACAATAACTTAAAAACACCCAGACTATACAACGATAAAACTGTACCAGATCACACATCAAATCTATTAACCTTCTGTAAGAACTCCTTCAATCAACGCTTCCGTGTTCTGTGATCCACCGAACACAAATAAGCTGTGATCTATATACTATTATAACCCCGGCTTAAGTGTCTGTCGCCAACAGAGGGGTTTACGCGCCGCGCTCTCGCGCACTTTTGTCAGCATTTCGGGAATTTTTCTTCAGTGCAGTACTAACCATAAATTACATAGAATTATAAATAGTTCAAGATATATTTGTATTTCGTAATTTAATAAATTAAAATTTAGTTCTTATTATTATTTTTTTTTTGATAAGTAAATTTTTTTCGCGAATAGAAGAAATTGTCCGCGGACCGGTAAGATTTCTCCGCGGACCGCTGGTGGTCCGCCGGACCAGCGGTTGAGAATTGCTGTGTTAGACGACATCTGGATGCTTTTACCCGAGGTCGAATCATTGGGAAGTTGGAGGAAGGTCGCAGTGTGACAAGTGTGGCTGCAGAGTTCGGAATTGCTCACAGCATCGTTTCACGACTTTGGAGACAATTTCAAACTACAGGAACAGCTATCCGGGGGTTCAGTAGTGGTCATCCACGAGGAACCACACCCGCAGATGACCGGTATATTGCCTTACAGGCCAGAAGAAACAGGCGGCAGACAGCGGGAGAAATCGCTAGACACACGACACAGGCGACTGGACGACCGATATCGCGTTTTACCGTGGCCAGAAGACTGCACGGTGGTGGTCTGTTTGCACGACGCTCTGTACGGTGTGTACCTCTAACGCCTACCCATCGGAGAAGGCGTTCTCTGTGGTGCCGGGAACACCGGAATTGGAAAGACAATGAATGGGGACGAGTACTCTTTACAGATGAGAGCAGATTCAGTCTGAGTAGCGATTCTCATCGCATACTCATCTGGAGAGAGCGGGGAAGCCGCAATCATCCCTCGAACATCATTGAAAGGGACAGGTATGGAGGTGGCGGTGTTCTCGTTTGGGGAGGCATCATGCTTGGTAGTCGTACAGACCTTCACATCTTCGACGCAGGTTCAGTCAACGGGACCCGTTATTGTAACGAGATTCTTCTTCCATATATGCGTCTTTTTAGAGGCGCTATGGGTCCGCAGTTCCTTTTCATGGACGACAATGCACCATGTCATCGCACAGTAGCTGCCGAACAGCTCTTAGAGAGTGAGGATATTGAACGTATGGATTGGCCGGCACGATCTCCGGATCTCAATCCCATCGAGCATGTATGGGATTTTCTAAGCAGACGCTTGGCAGCTCGTACCTTACCACCAGTAACGATTCCGGAGCTTCGATTGGCGCTGCAAGACGAATGGGCGCAGCAATGCCTCAACAACTCATTGACACCCTCATTCTCAGCATGGGCAGACGCTGTGAAACCTGCCTAGCAGTCAGGGGAGATCATATCCCCTACTAAAGACCGGATATTTCTTGCTGGACACCCATCACAGGGATGTTTCGGCCTTCAGTCGCATTGCGCTCCATGCTACTTTTTCAATAAAGCTTCTTTTTTTTTATCCTCCTGATTTCTCTTTTAGTAAGTGTTGCTTACATTACTCATGTCCTTACATATTGGGGATCTTACGGTATTAAATGTGTTGATTTGGAATGCTTTTGTACAAAGTTATATTGAAAAAACCGTCTCGTCCTTAATTTTTGCACACCAGTGTAGTATACACACATAGGAGGCAACTAAAAAAATTTTAGAAATCCTTAAATTAAAATTTTTGCTTAAATCGTACCATGTCCCTTAAATTAGTATGAATATATTTATATTGAGTTTTGAAATAAAAAAAACAGTACGTCAGTGATTACAACATAGATTACAACAGAGGTTCTCAAACTTATCATGTTTTTCGATTTTGGATAGACCCTTTTTTACTTTATACTGGCAAGGAAAGATCTGAAGGAGGGGGAAGGGGTACTCTGGAAATAGTGGAAGGGGGCGCAACACTTTGAAGTGCCTACGGTGCGGAGGAGGTTAAAAATGGCCCTGCAGTTGAGGGTCCGTAAATATTGTCACCAAGCTAATTGGTCGCACCTTCACCTTCTTAAAATTGATCAACTATCTTAATTGGATTATTATTGTGCTTGCTTGATATTTTGTGACAATAAAATAATTAGAGTGAATCATGTCGACTGATTATTCAGTTCTCCCCACACATCTAGCCGCGTTCCAAGAGAAGACAAGGGGGCATGAGGGAAGTAGGAATAGTCCAGCATTACAAATTGGTCTGCCAGATCTCCAGATTTCAATCTTATGTAGCATGCTTGGGATGCTCTAAAGAGGGCAATTGCAACTCGCAACCTCCCTTCAAGGCCTAATAACTAGATGCTTAACGAGTGGAACCATTTGCCCCCGAAACTCATTATTTTCAATATAAAACCATGATGAGAGGCCTGTATATCTGCAAGAGAGAACCATACCTCCTATTAATCCCATATTTTGTTCTATTCTGCATATCCTCTGTTTCATACCTTCCGACTCCGATGAGTTTTACGCTCGATCTTGTTGATCAATTTTGAAGGGTTATTATTTGTATGATGTCAAACTTATGCACAAACCAAATTTCATTTAAATCTGTCCAGAAACTCTAGACAGAATCTGACCATATCTAAAAAATTTCTTAATTTTAAACACCTGTGAATATACTTTTCATTTAACGATATTTATGCTTAGTATTTTTTTTAATTATTAGATTATATTCCTACTTAAATACTGTTGCTTAGTACATCTAATTATGAAATGTCTATTTTTATTTTAAAGGTAATATTTTGTTTTGTTTATTATCTTGTTAAAGTATTTTGTCGCTGCTATAAACTACTAGCTGGCCAAAAAATAAAGTTTTGCACTTCGAATTTTATTTGCATTTTTATTTATGTTTCACTTTTTACTACAGGTAGATCAGTTTATAACATCAACGTTAAGTATAAATCAAAGTCTGAAAAATTCTCTAGCGGGGCTGCACATTAGGTCTTTGCACACGGGTGGCCAACACTCAAGGATAACAAACTTAACTAGCAATCACAAAAACAGTTAGTTCGAGAGAAAAAATAGTATGTGTGTGCATAAATATATCTTCTAATTTCATATAAATTGACGCGTTCAAGAGAACGGGTTCAACCTCTCTTTTCATAGACTAACAATTTTTTAATTTTAGCATAAAGATTACGGATTGTCAACGCGCATGTTTCTTAAAATATAAATCCCACCTTTATAAAGCTGCACGCGTATCTTGTTCATTATGCATTCTTTTCTATAAGTGTCAAATAAGCTGAGTGCTGAGTCAATATGACACATGCTTTGGCAGTTAGTATTTTTTTAGCGAATCTGCAAAACGATCTATTGGAAAGACGATTTAATCATTTCTTTTAGCCTGTTATAAATCAAAACAAATCAATATATTGTATCAAAAAATCAATATTAATATTAATATTATGTTTTGAATTTTAGTTGCTATAGAAAACCTATGGGTCATATATTTTCAAGTGGAAAAAAAAGAACACTCCCTTGAAAAGTAACATTTAAAGTAAACATTTTGACATGGAAAGAGGCTGAGTGATGAAAGACATGCGCAAGTATGTGGTTGACCCGGAAATGCATTCTTACAATACGAGAGGGGCAGGAAGTGTGACGATACGCCCTTTTGCATCCACCTGGACAGCGTAAAACATCTGCGGACAATAATTGATGTGTTAGAAGGGAATCAATGTTTTTTAACATTTGGGCAGCCCCAGAATCGCGCGCCCATCTAATGAGGGAGGATGGATTTGGAAATAAAATCGGTTGATTATTAGTGTTGTTGATAATGCTCTTCCAATTTCTTCTTTGATACAATAGTTATCCAATAGCATCCTTATTGACAATTTAGGTTATTCATAATTAATATAGATTGTATATATCGATCATTTTTTTTAAAAAACCTATTCCTTCTTGAAACTATAGAGAAAAAAATTGATTTCTTTTTGTCTGCCAAGTTCAAAACATTTACACTTGTACCAACATTAATGTTTTTGTTTGCAACAAACGTGATTTTTAAAAGATTAATTTTAAAACAAATTATAAACATATTTTATATGAAAAGGATTTCAAAATGTTTTTGTTGTTGTCCAATAAATAAAAATTCAGCACCGTTACATGTTGTAAAACTTATGCATAACCAGTTTCTTCTGAATACATTTTGTGGGGGAAAAGTTTCATTACAGTTTAGTTTCAATTCGATTTTTTATCCTAAATGCGAATTATTCAAAAATAATTTGAAGTCAAATCTATCCTGATTTTATCCTTATCATTCTTGTTTCTAGAATAGAAAACTTTCGACTAAATTAATCCATATAGCATCGCATGCTAAAACTAAATTAAAACCTCCACTTATTTAAAACACAACTCTAACAGCTAAGTAATCCAAATCCAAAGGTACCCGTTTGGATTTGTGATGAGTTGTGCGCTGGGATGGACTCTCTCTAAATATCACCCAACCACATATTAAACCTTGAATGAGTACAATCTATCATTCCATTCTATTGTCTGATGAATCCGTATTTAGAGTGTGACTAACAAAAAAATAAATAGAATCGCTCTTTGGCCTAGATATCGAACGATAGACACACATATTTACCAAACGAAGTAGATATGTGTGCTCCCAATTTTTTAAACTATACATCTTTTTGCATTCGTATTGTTAAATTTGTGTTTTTTTATTGGCTCGTTGAGGGCATATATTTCCTATCTTTTTTCAGGATTTCATAAAATTTCCTACACAATTCTGATTAACACTAAGTTGCATTTTGAATCCTATTAAAAATAATTCTTTTTTAATTTTTAATTTGGTAGTATTTTATTGTATTGTTGTAAATACTGTGATCTGGTAAGATAACAAATCAATCTTTCGCAACGCTAAGCCTATTTGATTAGTGCACCCGCTTTTGTTGGGGTACAGCTCTCAACTATATTTTACAAATTTTTACAGATGGCGCTACATTGCGCTAATGAAGTAAAATTCCACCCGACGTTGAAATTTACAATATTTAAAAAAATTTACTTAAAAATGCAATTTGCTAAATAAAGTTTGCAAATATATAAATGAATTAATTACAAATTAACACAATATTCTAAAATAAGAAGAAATACAATATTCTAAGTAACAAGAAAAACATTCTAAGAATATAATATACATTACATTGCAATTTAATTTACATGATTATCTTTTGTTGGTAAGAGACATATTTTTGAAATAGAACGTGTGAGAACTCCAGTGGTAGTTTTTAGTTTAACCACTCTGACCGTACCGTCATTTTCATAAATAATCTCCAAAATTCTTGCCATTGCCCATTTGCAAGGAGGCAAATCATTTTCCTTTAAAAGCACTAAAAACATCCTACATTAGCATTATTTTTTTTCAAACTGTCACTTGTTTCTCTGTTGTAAATGATTTAGATAATCCTTTTTCCAGCGTTTCCAAATAGCTTGTACACACTTTGTTGTATACTGCCACCTAGATAGCCTATTATCTGAAATATCTAAAATTTCGGGCTCGGGTATTGCACTGATAGGTCGACCCATTATAAAGTGTCCCGGAGTTAAGACTTCATAATCATTAATATTATTTAACAACGGGAATAATGGACGTGAATTAAAGATACCTTCAATTTGAATTACTATTGTCTCAAATTCTTCAAAAGTTATTTTACTATTAGCTAGAGTTCTGTAGAGATGGTGTTTGAATGATTTTACCCCTGCCTCCCACAAACCCCCAAAATTAGAAGAGCGAAGAAAGATAAATTTCCACTGGATCGCTTCTGAAGCAAAATAATTTGCTAAGGTCTCTTTTTTTGTTACAAATTAATTTTATGAAATGATTTAATTCTGCAGCTGCGCCTTTAAAATTAGATGCGTTATCGGACATTAGTGTTGAAATGCGGACTCTGCGGGCGCATAGCCTTTTCACAATTGCAATAAATGCTTCAGTTGTTAAATCAGTCACCGCCTCTAAATAAATAGCTTTAGTAGCCAAACATATAAAAACTTCTACAAAAACTGTTGACAACACCTTGATTTTTAAATTTTATTTCAAAAGGTTGTGACGGATCTATACGGTTTCTTCTGCTAACCCCTTGGGGATTCCTTTTGGGCCATCACTTTTTCAACCCACTTTCTTCGAGGACAGGAAGCGTGATTATGCAAATTAAGTTTAATATATATCTTCTGTATTCGCGAGTTTGAGAGTTAGTTAAGGGAGAATAGATTGAATGTGAAGTGAATAAATGAGAAACGAAGTAAATCTGCAGGGAACCGTACACGTAAATGGTGCACGAAGCAAAAAGTTGGAATCTTAAGAAAGTGCTTAGTTTAACTGATTGGAGCCGTGCTAAAGTAAAAGAAAGGATAAGACCCCAAGAGTTGAGGTACTGTGATCTAATTTCAAGTAGAAGTTAAATGATTGTCCTAAATGAAGCAAGCTTTGTATAAGTTATCGTAAAGGTAGATTTGCAGGATCGAATATATTATCCTCACGCCATCTTGTCTCACCCCCGTCCTCTAACTGATCAAAATTTATCTTATATAGAGTGTTGTGTCTGTTTATATAGTGATAAATAAATAATTCAAGTTCCTCATGTCGTCTGATCATTTAGTTCCTCCTACACCTCTAGCCGGGTTACAGGGAAGAAGGGATGTAAATTCCTTATAAGGTTTGCAAAATCCACCCCAGAGTTTACAAATGGCGCACTTGGTGTTACTCTCTGTGATGGCAGATTTCCCATTATTTGATTTATCCCAGTAGGCTTCTGTCTAAAGCATCCAATACAATCATGTACTGCTTTTCGTGCAATACCCTTGCCATTAATAGGTCAAAACTTCATTCTAATTTGATGTACTAAACCTTGAGCACCAATATGAAAAAACTTCCAATGAAAATGCTCAAAAAGTAATTTAGTAAACTTATGTTTACTTTGTAAAATTATTTCTTGTTTTGCTTCAAATGGTAGACCTGCATTATTAAGTCATCCACCAACTCTGAGTAAAGAATTCTCATCTAATAAAGGATCTAAAGCCTTTAACTTACTTGTTTTTGAAACACCTTTACGTTTTTTCAAAGCATCGATTTCTGCTTTAAATTCACTCAACTGTGCTATTCTAGCTAAAAATTCAGTACTATTCCTTAACTCAGTTACATATTACAAGGCTCCTTGGCTTTAATGCTATTAATGAATATGAAAATAAAACTAAAAATTCTAATTAATTTTATGAAATTATTTGTAATATTAAAGAGTTCATAACAAAAATTTGAAGCACAGTCATAAATTGAAAGAGTCACAGCATATTTTAGTTCATCACTATAAGAAGGATCTGAAAGGAGTTGATTGTCCTCGTATTCATCAGTTTGTACATGTGTACCAGAGAACCACATCTCATTCTTTAAAAGTTCATCTACATCGCAGCCTCTAGAAAGTAAGTCGGCAGGGTTGTTCTTGGAGCTCACGTTTCCAATGACAGTCTTTTGAATGTGTTTGGATCTCCACCACTCTGTTGCTGACAAATGTTTTGAGTTTATGAGGCTCAGTCTTAATCCACTCTAAAGCGATTGTTGAGTCCGTCCACAACCAAATTTTATCAATAGGCAATTGTAGAATTGGCACAACCCTTTTCTCTAATCTCGATAATCGTAAATCTGCAGACAGTTCCAACCTGGGTATGGTGAGTGTTTTCAAAGGAGCCACTCTGTACTTGCTGCATAATAATCTAGTTTGAGAATGTCCGGATTCGAAAGCATTTAATGTAGACAATTGCAGCATAGGCACGTTCTGATGCATCGAAAAATCCATGCATCTCAATCCATACTGTTCCAGGAAGTAGAATACACCTTGGAATTTTGAAGTTATTTACTTTCGATAATTTTTGATAAAGGTCCTTCCACTCTTCCATTGCATCTGATGGTAGCTATACACTCCAATCTAATTTTATTTTCTAAAGTCCTTGTATAAATATCTTCGCTTCGTAACAATGAGTTCAGTCAAGCCTAAAGGGTCAAAGAGTTTTGCAATTTCTGAAAGTACATCTCTTTTTGAGAAGTTGACATTGTCATTAATCTTTACCTTGTATGTAAAATAACCCATCTTTGGATCCCATAGCATCCCTAACGTTTTCCCTGGTACATCTTGAAATTCCTTATCAAACACATAGAAAGATGCAGATAAATCTTTCAACATTTCTGGGCTTTTTGATACCCATTTGTGCAGCTGAAATCCACCTCTCAAGAGAAGTTGAGATATTTTGGTTGGTATTTTTTTTTGCACCCTCTAATGTAGATTCTCTAGAAAGAACATCATCCATAGAAATCACATCTGCTGCGTCAGGAAAATCCACTCTTTTTTCATCTGCTAAAGCCTTTAAGGTCCTGGTAGCTAAAAATGGCACAGAAACTGTCCCATAGGCTACGGTAGATAGTTTATAAGTCTTGACTGGAGCATCTGCACTAGTTTTCCAAACAATTCGTTGTAAATCCCTTTGATTAGGATCAACAAGTATCTGCTTGTACACTTTTTTAATATCTGCACTAAACGCGTACTCGTGTTTTCTAAATATACGAAATATGGAAAAGATACCTTGTTAAATAATTCCTCCATTTTGTAAGAAAGAGTTTAGAGAAAAACCAATTGTTGTTTTTGCACTTGCATCGAAGACAACTCTTAATGGAGTAGGTGCCTTTTCTGGTTTGTATACGGAATGATGAGCAATGTAATAATTAATCTTATCCATAGCTTCATTTTTAATCTCCTACATATGGCCTAAAAGTTCATATTCCCTCATAAATTCTTAAAACATAATTCGCATAGTATTATTTTTGTTTAATTTTTCCCAAATACCATTTAGTCGTTCGACCGCATTTTCTTTAGAATATTCTAATAATGCTTCTGCATTTTCCTTTATGGACAACTGAACTATAAATCCGTTTTATCTCTTTTATAATTTCTTACAAAATGTTTCTTGCAATAAATTTCCTCTTTTAGTAATTTCTTTAAAATCATCTGGAAGTGATTCCAGTTCAAAGAATTTCTTTACTGTTGCATCTAAGTTTGGTTCACTTATTAAACAACAATTTGTTTGTGACTGAGGAAGGATACCTGTGACTAAATTGCCAAATTTGGTATTTTGTAAAATTACTATTCCATCCTACAAATAATGTCGTTCTGGATTTAAAATTTCAAAAAATAGTTCCCTTCCTATCAATATATTAATTTGACCTGGCAATGAAATTAATAATTGCCAGCTCGATTGAAGCTAGAATATTTAAATCAGCTATATTTAATTTCGATACAGGAATCGCATTGGTAATTTTAGGTAAAAGTAAAAATTGCACATTGCGTGAAAAAGTATAATCACGATTTGAAACTTCAATATTAGCTGAATACTTCGCGGATTGCGTAATTCCGTCAATGCCTGATATTGATTGATTTGCAGACCTAAATTTAACCCCTAACTTCCTTGCTATGTCTTCTCTCATAATACATAATGTTGACGCGTTATCTAGTAAACCTCTTAATTTAATTCTACAGCTGAGTTTTCTTTTGGAGCGCCTAGCCCGTTAGGGCTTTTGTCTCCTATCTTAGATGGTGAATGCATGATTGAATGAAAACTTCCCCATGTTAGATTTATTATAAGAATTCTACATACTTCAGCAGTAAACCACAAACGTATTTAATAAAACACATTATTTCCCAAATGTAAAAACAGAAACCTGCCTGAGCTTCGAACCCAATAATAATGGAATTGGTCTCGCTTTCGATTCGCCCCTACACTGAGATTTTTAAATGTAGTGCGAATTTGTTTTTTGATTTGTGAAGTAGTGAGTTATGTAATCTCTTACAACTGTTAACTGTACATCAAAATTTAGACATGCAGGCACCAGAATGGAGTCTGAGGCAATTTGTACAAAGTTTGTTATTGCTTACCAATTTCTTTCTTCACTCCACGGACATATTTTGAAATGCGATACATTTGTAAAGGGAATAACGATTTCGACATAGCATACAAAGTGTAACATTTATTTTTTTACTATTAACTACGAGAGATTTGGCTTTAGCTGGCAAGCAGTATTTTTATGGATAATTTTAGCACTAGAATGCGAGTAATATTTTCTAACACGGCACTTCTCTTTTCAAAAAATTTCATAATCGAATCAAATGTTAGAATTTCTGCTGTTCTCAACGAAAGTTCGAATTGTTTTCTCGATTCTTTATCAATTTTTTGAAGAATTATATTAATTAAAATTTTATCTGATAAATCATTATGTTCATATTTTAGAACTTTAAATGCTCTAATGTTTTTATTGATACAATCCATTAAACTCGCGATTCTCTTGCTGATTCGCTATAAATTTTTTCGTAATTTATTATTTCAGGACACGAGAATCTATCAGCTGACGTTTGTTTTCATAATGATCTTCTAATGCTTTAAAGAGGGAATCGAAACTATCGCTAGGCAATTCCAAGAGATTTCCTTCTACTTTCAGAGATGTTTGAAGATAGTATAGCTTTAGCGAATCATTCAATTGATAATTATTACTTTATAAATTAATAGATTAATTTTTTAAAGTTAGAAAATTCTGCTATTACTCCAGAAAATTCTGACAATGGAACTTGAGGGAAGCGGATACTATGTTCACCATTGTCATTTAAACTTGTTTTGTTTACACATTTTTAGTATTTTTCAAAGAATACATTAAAAGTTTGAGACCTACCTCGATTTTTTCGATCCGCTCATTTACACTTACTTCCAAAAGTTAAGCACAAAGATGTAAAATGCAAAAAAAATCAACAAATATTGCTTTGATTGACACAAAATTTGACAGTAAAGTAGCATATATATTTATACGTAAAACAAAATCAATAATTATACACAGAAATGAAAACAATATTAAATTTTTGTAAGTTATCAGATAATGTCATACAGGAGACTTAAGCAGTATTATGTATAAAGTGAAAATAAAAAGCATAAAATGAAAAAAAGGACATTAATAGGGTATGTGATCCCCCCCCCCTCATCTGTATGCAAAATTTACACCTTCTGACCATGCTTTCAATTAGGTGGTAAACCACCGCAGAATTCAGCAATCACCATTCTTCTTGTAGAGCAGTTTACAGCCCAATAAGAGTGGCTGGAGGTGGGAAACGTGAAGATACAGCACGGCCGAGAGCATCCCAAAGATTTTCAATGGGATTGTCAGGCGAATATGCTGGCCACGCCATAGGCGCAATCCCTTCACTCTCAGGTGGCCCTTCACTCTCACTGATCAGTCATTGACGATATCAGCTCGATGGGGACGAGCGTTATCGTCCATTAAAACAAAAGTAGGGCCACCTGCTGCAGCGTACAATCTCACAATGGGTTCTAGGACTTCATCTCGATACCGGACAGCCGTCACAGAACCCCGTTTAAAGATGTGCACGTCGGTGCGGTATCCTAATGAAATCCCTGCCCACACCATAATGCTTCCGCCTCGGAATGCGTGATGTTCAGTGATGTTTTGGGGCTGATTGCTTGTTCCTTGTTTACGCCTTATCCTTATACGCTTGTCATCTGGCACCGGAGCAAAACTTGACTCATCAGTAAATATGACATTGCCCCAGCCAGACACAGTCCAATTGCCATATTCCCGGCACCACTTTAATCGTGCCCCTCTTGATTGGACGTGTAGAGGAACACAAACTCGAGGTACCCGGGCATACAGTCCATTTATATGTAATCTTCGGCGTACAGTAGCTGCAGATATAGCCTTACCACTGGACGCTGTAACCATGCATGTCACACGTGTGGAGGTCGCTCTGCGATTCCACTTGGCTACAATAGCAATATATCTATCTTCCGTGGGGGGTTGTAACCCTTGGGCGACCGCCTACGGGCCTTCGGACAACTGTCTGTGTGGTTTGGAATTGTTTCCATAAACGTGAAATTACAGAATGATGAACGCCGAAGAAAAGAGCAACATCTGAGATCGACTGTCCTGCTTCAATGCGCCCCGGGGCACGCCAGCGCTCAGAATCTTCCATTCATTTTCTGGAAGTCATAGAAACACATATGTCTTGAAAACAAATTGTACGAAAGTTTTAAGCACCTTCTATCAGCACTTACAATCAACTTCTGTAACCCTTCATAAAGTTGGCTTCTTATAAGACTGCCCTTTTTGCATATTTCTTGACATGAAAGCACGATTGGCTGCTACCTAACATATTTGCATACTTCCATCTACCTCTGCAGCGAATTGCATCCTCTTCAATTCTGATTGGCTTCTGGAAATCAGCATTTTCCTCTCCGTGCTTAACTTTTGAAAGTGAGTGTATATCTTCGATATCCAGCTGAATAGCTTCCAAAATTGCGAAAGTTTCTATTTCACAATAATCCTCAGCTATTTTTACAGATTGAACTGCAATTACTCAATTTTTTTAGCTTTACTTCGATTTCAGTGACACTAGTGTCCTTTGATACTGTTTTTTCCGATGTAAGGGTCTGTGGGGTAGTTTTAGTTGTAAAGGTTGCTAATCACACGAAACTTAAGTTAAAATCCACACATTACGAATGAACGACGACTTTTTGCTACAAAATTAAACATCTTTTTATTTTCACACTAACAAAAAGATAGTCAACAAGTTCGTTGAACATTGGAAATTGGTTTTTTAATTCACACAGCTTGCTCGCAATTAACTGCTTTGTATTTCCGGTGCGGAGTTATTTTAATAGCTTTGCGAAAAAGTCATTTTTTTTTATGAAAGCAGGATCGCCACAGGTCTCTAACCTAGTTAAAGTTCCTTTAATCGAACCCTTTTGACGATTCAATTTCTCTTCAGTAGCGTTGCTATCATTTTTATTTTCAGACTTTTTATGTATTTCTCTGGCTACTATGGACCAATAATTCGTCGAATTGTTGAGTGGACTATGATCTGGTAAGATAAAAAATCAATCTTTCGCAACGCTAAGCCTATTTTATTAGTGCACCCGCTTTTGTTGGGGTACAGCTCTCAACTATAATATTTTACAATGCTGATGACGTAACAGGTAGGATAGCCTTTACGTTTCAAAATTCGTATGTGAAAGGAATAATAATAATTCAAAGTAAACATAAAATAATATGAATTCAACAAAAGAGATTAGTTAATTATGGAAGTTAACCCCCCTTAAAGTTTCTGTCATTTTGATTCTCGCCGTATTGGTCGTAGTTTAATGAATTTCCAAATTACACGACTGTTTTTAAACGATCCTATTCATTTGAATAACACTACATAGAATTGAATTCATGACGTCCAGTGGTATTCAAATTGATTGAGATATCATGCCAATCCAAATGTCGCATTTTTAATATCACGAAAGAAAAATATTAAATAGTTTATTTTTAACTACTGGCAAATCATAATCCAATGGAGCAAAAATCCATTTTACTGAATTTGAAACTACTAACTGAAATTTGAAAAGCTATTTCTATTACATCTAAATGATACATTTTGTAGTGTCAAGAATTACTAACTATTGATTGTTTACAAAAGAGTAACTCTCTCTTGACATCCTCGCGAATTTTTATCTTTAATTTTTCAAATCCTAATATTTTTTATCGTTTCATTTTCTTAATGGTATTGCATTAAAGTAGTACTCCAACTCCAAAGTAACTTGATTTTCCTCTATATCTTCAACTAGGATGATATTTTTTCTATTTCTATATTAATTATTTACAGTTAGTCTCAAATTGTTGCGAGAAAATTGCAACTTATCAACCTGAAAGTTGTTCGGATTGTGGTTCTGGCAAATACATATTTATTCACACTAGATATCTATTTGAAAGTTTATCTAATTGATGGATCATACCAGTTTAAGAATAAACCTTTTTGATACATTCGTTTTTATATAATTGAATGCTTTAAATGTTTTAAGCGAAATCTTTGATGACCAAAGTTACAATCAAATTACTTTTTCAAGTGATCAAGGTATAACAAATAATAGCTACTATTGTTTTTTAAAGAAAAAAGGACAAAAAAATTCTTATAAAAACACAGAGTGTTCATTTTCTCTAAAATATTGATCATAACTTCAATAAAAATTCGTATTATACAATACATATACTATCAAAATACTTTTAATTCATTTTTTCCCCACCCAACTCGAACTTTAACCAGAAACAATAACTCTGTGCCTTTAGTAAGAATTATAAAAAAAAAGTTAAAGATGAAATAAATATTTAAACCGTGATTATAAATCTTAAAATTGAACTAAAATATAATTAATTCTAATCTAAATAAGAATCTAAAAGTTCTTTTTTGATAACTACATTAACGAATATAAATTATTAATTTTAGTTCATTTGTAAAAAAGAATTGAAACACACCAGTAATTTGAGATGGATCCATCTCAGTTCCCGGTAGAAAGTTAATTAAAGAACGGACAGATGATTCTACAAAAGGAAGAGGATCGTCATTTGTGTTGTCAGTTCTAAAAACATCTGGATTTACTGTAAACATTGTGCAAATTCTCCTTCTGCACCTCTCTTGTACCTTTGCTACCATTTCAAACTCTTGATATGAAAAACTTCTTTTTTATATTTATCTTGCAAAAAGGAGCCTAAACATTTTGTTTCCTTTTTAAAGATTAGATTTTGCAAGTAAACAAGCGAATCGTTCGTTATTGAATAGAAAGCAGTTTGCTTTTCTATTCAATAATGAAATTATTTAGTACGTCTTGATTTTCGATTCATTGATATATTATTGCTAAAGGAAAATATTTCTATGTTCATGTTGTAGAGTTCCTTCTAACCTATGTGAATCTGTGAATCTATGTGAATCTATGTGATTTACTGTGAATCAATAGAAGAAATCTTTTGTAATAGTGAAAAGCCTTTATTACTTATAGATTATTAAGAGATTTTTTCCTGCGTGGTATTTCTTCATTTCTGTGAGAAATGTTCTTTTCTCTCTCTCTCTCTCTCTCTCTCTCTCCTAATATTTCATAATCATGAAAATCAAACTTTGCATGAGAAAAACAAGCTTGTTATAGGAAATGAAATCAATTATTTCCCCAAATCATATTTGAAAGAATTTCCATGGAATAATGTGTATAATAATTTGTTCTCTTAAATTGAGCATTGTTATTACTAAAATTTAAGATACTGATATAACTAAATCCTCGCTTTCCATACCTATCATAAGAAGTAAAAGAAAAGTTGACAAGAGAAAACAATTTTCATTGAAAAAACGCCGCAAAAAAATCCATTATTTTCCCAAAGACTTTTCGTGAAATCTTTTCTTTTAAATTTAGAATTGTTGTTGGGATTGTTGAAGGACCCATTTAGAAACTTTCTTTATAAGCTCCTGTCCAATAAAATCTGAAAAAAAAAGCAATTGTTAAGTGAATGAGGATTACTTATTTGTGAAATGCAAAAAAAAGTCTAACGGTTATGTCATTAACTTTTGAGTGAACGTAATTGAAAGTAGTTCAAATCATTCAAAATGAAAATAAAAAATCCTCCAATTACTTCAGTTGATCGATTAATGTGTAATATATATTTCCTCACAAAATCCTTTCAATTTCAAAAAGTTGAGTCACAGAATTGTTCTACTTTTTTACAATTCCTTTCCGAATGCTTAAGGAAATAAAGATAAAAATTGCATTTTCAACAGCATTATTAATTTAAAAACCATCCTGTCATGTCTTCTTTTTAATAAAAAAAACTCTGCGTGCTTATATTAATTTCCAACATCCATGTTCTGTAGTGTTGATTCTTAAGGGGTTGACATTTGGAGTTTCCGACGATACTTTACTTTAAAAAATTGAGAGTTAAAATACCTTTTTATTTATCAATATCTTTCTATTGTTACATTTATCATTCTTCCGGTAAATCAAAAATAGTAATAATATTAATGCGAACGATGACTACGGCTATACGTTTTGGTTTGCAGAAACAAAAGGAACTGTATTTGAAAGAGAAGGCTCCACGCTAAATAGCTATAGGTCACTGGAGTTTGTCTCATGCCTAATTCTTATGTAGCAGTAGCAGTTTCGTTATTTAATAGCCATACCTTGTTTATATTTATATGTATCTACACTATTAAAATTCGAAGGTAAGCAAACGTATCTATATATCTATTTATGTGCCTATGTGCGTCTATCTTCTCACTAAACACACCCAGCAGAAACTCGTCGAAGTTACCAAAAAATCGGGAATGGTCCGAGGAAGCCGTTTTGACCATTTATATTCCGATATTGTAATTAGTTAAAAAGATATTAATTTAAAACCTTAAAAAATTGGTTGTCGGTGCCAACTTCGATTTATCTTCATTGTTATAACAATGTTATTGTTATAACAATGACATAAGTTGCCGTAGAAAACTGGTTTTCAGCCAAACTGGCAAAACCCGATCTACATTGTTACAACAATGCAGATGAATTGTGATCTTTAATGTTTTTAATTTATATAATTTTTACTAAATGTAGTTTCGGAATTTAAATGGTCAAAATGGATTCCATGGATCATTTGCCATCTTTTGAACTTTTCGGCGCGTTTCTACGTTTAGCGGTTCGTGAGAAGATAGCCTGACATAGAGAGCTACATCTGTGCACGTACGGATTTAAAAACAATCAAACATTCAGAAATGAGCAGTCGTTTCAATAGGTAACCGTAAGAATTTTTTGATTCATTATTTAACAAAAAATGGATATAAACTAATACTTAAAAAAAAACTAAAGCAGTAATGCTTTCTGTTATTTATTGATTAAATTAATTATTTAATAATAAATTTGCATGTCTGTTTTCTTGTGAATAAAAGTAGATTAGCTTTGTAAATTATTAATCGAGAATAGAAATTTGAAAAAAGATCTTATCTCTGGAGGAGAAAAAGAGTTTTATTCTTGTAAAAGCCCGTGCAATGCCGGGCTGAATGGAGGAAAAATAAAAAAATAGAAACAACAAACTGTGACAAAGGAAAGAAGTGGGTGAGATTTCGGAAAAGGGAATATTTATCACACAAAAAACATAGAAATCACTCCATCGCGCAAAACACACACCCAAAAGTACTGGCGTTCAGAGAGAATTTGAAAATTTCCTTGGGGATAAAGTTTACCCAACAGAAAAAGCACGTGCAGGCTTAGCGTTGAAGGAACAGACCCGTCCGACGGGGCAAAGAGGTGGAAGAAAATTTAAAAAAAAAAAGAATTTTAATGACGTTAATATAGAAATCACAAGGACACCAGGAAGTGCTGCACGAAGAGGGGAAGGGGAAATTTCCAAATTTCCAAGACAAAAAGCTATACCCTTGAAGAAGCTCCTGCAACGCCGAGCCTTGCAGTTAGTATATATATATAAGAGAGAGAGGGAGAAAAAGCACTCACACACACAAACAACGTTCATTTACAAAATAGCCATTAAATACAATATGCCTTTAGAGGCGCATTCACAGAATTCATATATAATATTACACAACAGGTTAATAAATATAACTTTAGAACAGATAATAATACCACTTATAAAGATATTAAAATACAGATTAAAAAATTATAAAACAAATTTACTATAGATTATGTTGATAAAGTGCCAGGAAACTTTGCCTTCATATGTAAATACTATTATAGTTTAATGATCAACAATTATATTTTGGTAATAATACATCTTTTATTAGGTCATCAATTTCTGATAAAGAGATAAATAATCGTATTTTGGCTTTTAATAAATAATTAAGAATGCCAATTATAATAATAATTTTAAATTTCCACATGTATTTCTAACTCCTAAATTTCATAAAGATCCAGACAAGTTTGAAACAGTTACTAATAATTTTAATACATATATCAGCAAATCAGGCAAAATTCTCTATGAAATATTACAAGATGCAATAAATAATCTTAAATCACCAGGCATATTTAAAATAGTAAAGGGCTTATTGAACAAATTAAAGATAAAAAGATCTCTTCAGTCTAAAGTTTAGATTTTGAAGATGTGTCATCTATTAATATTAATGGTATGATAAAAATACTTTTAAAATAACATCAAAATATTTTATTTAAAAATGTAAATTATGATAGATTTAGTTCTCTCATAGGTTTTAGAAGAGAACTCTATATATATATATTATAATGGTAATTATATTATGAACAGGTTAAAGGTTTGCCAGAAGGTGGCCCAGCTAGCAACTTTCTAACCAATTTATATTTACATTCTTTTGAAAACAGCTTCATAGATAATCCTGAGTATTCGTTATATAAATGATATTATCGTTTTTGGCAAGCAAGACAATAGTAAAGCTAGCACTAATTTTTATCCCAATACCTTAATTTAATACAGACAAATAGTAATAACTATGAAGCAAATTCTCTTGTTATAAAAATTAAATTAAAAAATAATGTCATAATTTCTAATATTTATGACAAAAGAGATGAATTGAAATTCAATGTTACAAAAGCACCTCATTGGGACAGTAATATAAATGTTTCTATATATTCAGAAATATTATTATTAATTACATGCAGTGCAATAAATTTCTTGTTTAAAAAAATCAGAAAAAATAAAAAAAATTATTAACATTTTATTAAATACTGCTTATTTCGAAAATACCCAATCAATTTTATTAAAAGTTATTTGTATAAAGAAATCCTAAGTAATAACAGTTAAATTCCTTAGAATATTAATTTATTATTATTATTTCTATTAATATTATAAGCTTATCATTTTTCCTTGTTAGAAATAGTTAACTGGTCCCCCATCCGGTACAGTGGTTAGCGAAACTGACTGCTGTGCCGTTGGGCCTGGGTTCAAATCTCGGAGAAGACATGGATAGTTGTAAATGTATAGTGCTTTCGCGGCTTGTGGGTACTCTAAATAGCCGGTGTGCCGCAAGTCCTCTTGTGAGGTTGGTGGAAGGGGAAAATAGGTGGGAGGCCCCTGACCCGGCGAGAGTGTTCTCCTTCAAAATTGGGATGGAATTCAGTAAAATTGCACTGTGACTTGCATGGTGCTCAAAGCTTCGGCTAACGATAAGCGCATTTGTAGTCTTTTGCCGCGATGAATTTCGCGGGCTTTGATCTGATGTAACTGTTGATCCGGTGGCCGAACAACAAATATAGTTAGTTACCTGCATATTCAAATTACAGTTAAAATTACTTATTCATTTAGTTTTTGTTAAAAACTATAGACAAATATGTATATAATCCTAGAATCCCTCGAGTAATGGTAGATTTATACATGTAACTATTTAATATTTTAGTTCTATTAATTTCATACTTTTTGCTAAGTGTTATTGTTCAGCCAATACCATGCTTTGAATTTGTATTTGGGCCCAGAATCTAGCAATAACTTATTCATTGTACACAGATTCAGCGCGAGCTATGCATTTTTGAATGCAATTTTAGCTAAGTTACCTTTTTCTTGTAATAGATTTAGAAATTACAAGAAATTACTTTCAATATTATTACCAATATTATTACCATTACTTTCAATAGAATTTCGCTCAGTTTTATCAACAGAATGGGAGAAGATGAGCTGACCCGGAAACTTGCTAAACCCCACTTTTGTCTGAATTATTTCATATATAAGAGCTGTCCTAAGTCAGCAATGATTATAATACTACCCCGCATCCATATATTTTTTAAATTCTAATATTTTTATAAATTCTAATATATCCTTTTTATAAATTCTAATATATCCTTTTTATAAATTCTATAATATATCCTTTTTATATTCTAATTTCTGTTTTCATCTTTAGTGTTCGAATGATTCTTGTCCCTATAGAAGAGAATATTAACTATATATACGCAAATTTTTTTTTGTTTTGCTTTAAGTAGAACACATTAGAAAGCGATTCTTTTTGCGTAGTATTTCACGCCCGTTTGACTCGGGGGCTAATCTGTGCGTAAAAGACACTTTAATAGAAAAATTCAACTGGATGTGGCAAATAAATTAAATTTAAAAAATATATGAATGCGGTAGTATTATAATCATTGCTGACTTAGGACAGCTCTTATATATGAAATAATTTAGACAAAAGTGGGGTTTAACAAGTTTCCTGGTCAGCTCATCTTCTCCCTTTCTGTTGATAAAACTGAGCGAAATTCCATTGAAAGTAATGAATAGAATTTCTAAATCTATTACAAGAAAAAGGTAACTTAGCTAAAATTGCATTCAAGAATGCATCCCGCACTGAATATGTGTACAATAAATAAGTTATTGCTAGATTCTGTGCCCAAAGACAAATTCAAAGCATAGTATTGGCTGAACAATAACACTTAGCAAAAAGTATGAAATTAATAGGACTAAAATATTAAATAGTTACACGTATAAATACTACTATTACTCGAGGGACTACGTTTGTTGATTTTTAACTAAATTAGTTAATTGCCTAATATTTTCTTTGCAAAAATCTGTTCGTAAGAGAGAGAAACTAATTATATTATAACTCTAGAAGTATTACTTAGCAATTGAGCTAAGCTGTCCAGGCTAATTTTTTTCAAATTATATGCATTCAATTTATGGAAATCAGAAGCAGTTATTTTATAAAAGGAAAATCAAAAAGATTAATTTTTCAAAAAAAAAATTAATTTAATAGAAATATAGGCATTTAATTTTTTTTTAATTTCTTGATTTTTTACTGATTGAAAAATTTATACTTCTGTAAATTATTGTCAAAGACATAATTGATATAATACTCAGCAAACAAAATGAAAATATTTTAAAACAAACTCTCATTTCAATAGCAATAAATAATTTACTTCAAATGGATCGTTTCACACGTTGTATGATCTCGTTGGGTGTCGAGAAATTTATCTTTTTGTAAAAATAAGGCCCAGTAAAAACTTTACTGGAGTAATACTTATTCTGAGGCCAAAAAAAAAAGCTTATTTTGGGTTCGTTTTTACAATTTATTCTAATATCCGAGCTACCATAAGCATACGATACCTATTCTTTGCACGGGGGAATTGAAATAGAGCAATTGAGATCTAAAGATAAAGAAAATGTGAATAATATTATTAAATTATATTTTAAATAATTTTAATTAAACTGCAAAACTATTAGGAGGGAAAATACGCAGTATACCAATATCAAGTTGGAGTACCTATAACTTATATAAATCAAGCAACTCTTAGCTTATAAACTTTTTAAACATAGAAATCAAAGAAATTTATTTCAAGATAACCATGTTTCTTCAAAGCATCCCAGCGTAAACTAGAATTCAAAACAGAAATCCTGTTGCAAAATCAACAAATCTTAACTTGAGATTCAAAAGAACAGTTTTTTAAAACTTACTTATCCAACAGACAAATGTAATTCTGTCTTAAAAACAAATAATGTATAAATATAGCTATTAAAAAAGATAACTATAATAAAAATATCTAACACAATCCTCAAAAATGCTGCATAAAATATAAAGTTTCGCACTCCGAGATAGATGAGAGGCAATGATAGCCTAGTGGTCAAGGTAACAGACTCGTGGACGGTGAGTCACGAGGAGGAGCCTTGTACCAAGGAAGATCCGCCATGCAAAGTGGTCTTATGTCGGTCAAAGTGGTAAATATGTCGAGGCTCAAATGTCCTCCCGTTGGTGTGGAAGTTAGGAGAGGGAGTGCCAGCTCAGGTGTCGTCACTTGACCATAGTTCAAAACTACGAAGTCCGCCACCCAAAGCCCTCAAACAGCTGAAGAGTATGATGTTACTATTCAAACACTCCCTTCAAGGTAGGCGTGACGCCATATTGTCAGAGCTATGAAAAATGACTTATAAATTGAATTTATAAAAAAAATCTAAGGGATAGTTGAAAAAAATTCCTTCGAGGTGCACGCCATCCCCCCCCCCCCCATAGTTTGGACTTGCCAAATTTCACGCGTCTGAATCGTTTTTGTGCAAACTTTTTCTTTCAACATAAATACTACGTAATACTCATGAGTATTACGTAGTATTTATGTTAATAAAAGAAAAATGTCGCCAAATACCACAATCGTTTTCTTAACAGCCACTATTGACACGCATTTCGCAAATTTTTCTTGAGAAGCAAAAGAGATTTAGTAAAAAGTTCACCAATTTTACCATCAACGATGTAGATATGTACAAGTTACAAATAAATCTATACAAAAATATTTAAATTTATGTAAAAGATTTATGCAACAATATCGTAGATGTGGTATCATACTTAAAGTTATTTGGGAATTGTTATTAATTAAAATAATTATCCGATATATATCATAGCCGTTACCCGCCCGCAACGCTGAGTATTTCATGATGCTGTATACTCATATATATATATATATATATATATATATATATATATATATATATATATATATATATATATATATATATAATCAAAATTTCTCTACAAGAGAGAGATGAACCACATGATCAATACATAAAAGAATATCAATTGCCAGATAACAATACAACAGAATTTAGAAGGAGATATGAAAGATTGAAACAACAGAGCAAAATACAAAAGAATGGATGCTTCAGTATTATCAACATTGCTGACTTAGGACAGCTAGTATACATAAAATTTTTTCAAAAAAAATCCTTCTGTATAAAAGTGGGGTTGAACATGTTTTTTGGCCAGCCAACCTTCCCCCTTTTTTTTTGTTAATAATACCGAGCAAATACCAATTGGAAATAATGGATAGGAAATCTAAATCCATTATAAGGAAGAGGTAACTTACCCAAAAATTGCATACTGAAATGCAGAGCCCGCGCTAAATCTGAGTACAATAACCAAGTTATTGCCAGATTCTGGACCCAAATACAATTTCAAAACAAAGCAAAGGCTGAAAAATAGCACTTAGCAAAAGTATGAAAAGAATAGAAATAATAAAATAAGAAATGTAAACATACTACCATTATCTTAGAGACTCTTAATATAGTTTAAAAGTTATAATATATTCTAAAAAAGTAATTTTATCTAAAACTAGAAACTGGGGGTATTTAAAAACTATCTAGGAAGAATAATAAATCTATAATATAAACCTTTTAAAACTATGGAAATTTAATCCTTACTATTTAGAATTTCATTATTTAAATATCTATTAATAAAATTAATAGGGTAGTTTTGAATTAAACAGTATTTAGTAAAATGTTTATAATTTTTTATTTTTTCTGATTTATTAGAAACTAGAAATTTATTGCGTAGTGTGTAATTAAGAACAATATTTCTGAATATAGATACATGCACATTACTCTCCCAATGCGGTACTTTTATAATATTGAAATTAAAGTCTTCTCGTTTATCATAAATATTAGTAACTATTTTATAATCTTTTAATTTAATTTCTATATCAAGAAAATTTGCTTCGTAACTGTTACTATTTGTCTGTAATAAATTAAGATATTGTGGATAAAAATTAATATTAGGTATAAAGTTGTCTTGCTTGCCAAAAATGATTATATCATCTATATAACGAAAAAAATAAAATTCTAAGTTGTCTGTGAAACTATTTTCAAAATAATGTAAATATAAATTGGCAAGACAGTTGCTAGCTGGGCCACCTTGTGGTAGACCCTTAATCTGTTGATAATAATTACCATTATGATAAACATAATTCTCTTTTAGAACTAACCTAAGTAGAGAGCCAAATCTATCATATTTGACATTTTTAAACAAATTATCTTTATGAAATTTTACTAGTGTTTTTATCACATCATCAATATTAATTGAGTTAAAAAGATCTTCAAAATCTAAACTAAATACTGAAAATATCTTTTTATCTTTAATTTGTGCAATAAGTTCTGTACTGTTTTTAAGTATGGCTGAAGTTTTTAGATTATTTATTGTATCTTGTAACATTTTATGTAGAATTTTGCCTGATTTGCTGATATATATATATATATGTATTAAAACCATTAGTAACTGTTCTAAACTTTATTGGATTTTTATGAAATTTAGGAGTAAGAAATACATGTGGAAATTTAAAATTATTATTTATTTGTATTTTTAATTGTTTATGAAAAGCCAAAATTCGATTATTTATTTCTCTATTAGAAATTGATGATCTAATAAAAGCTGTATTATTTTCAAAATGTTTGTTGAGCATTAAACTATAATAGTATTTACAAATGAAGGCAAAATTTCCAGGCACTTTATCAATATAAACTATAATAAATTTATTTTGTAATTTTTTAATCTGATTTTTAATATCATTAAAAAAGATATTATTATCTGTACTAAAGTTATATTTATTAAACTGTTGTGTAATGTTACATTTAAACTCTGTGAATGCCTCTATAGGCATACTATATTTAATGGCAATTTTGTATATGAATTGCTCAATATCATTATATAACTGATTTTTGATAATTTTATTATTATTGGATATCATAAGTCTAAAACCAGTACCTTTATTCATTATATTTCTAAGATTATTGTCTTTTACAATATTGAGATCACCAGTAATAACATGCTGGTGATAGTTATCTTTGAATTCTTTAAATTCATTACAATAACATATTAAATTTTCTTGCTTGATATGTGCATTATAGTTAAAAATTGATCTACCTATTTTTTTATTATATTTAAAAGCTTTTTTAATAGTGATATTATGAATTGGGAAAGTTGACATGTGTTTTTTAAAAATGCTAGAAAAATTAATATTATCAAAAGATTTATTCATATATAATAACGTACAATATTCTGTTTGATATTTTTTATTTACATTGACATTTATTTTATGTTTATGCTTCAGAAATTTGAGAATGTCTCTTATGATATGTAAAGCATGACTATCTGTAAATTTATCTGAATTTAGTATATTATCCGTAATACATAATTCTGTCTTACTTAATCCAAACATGAAAGATTTAATGTGCTTTATATTAAAATTGTTCTCGAAACTATTACATATATCGCTAATATCTTTTGAAATAACATTATCGTCTCTGCTTAACCTTTTAGTCCTATTACCTCTAGTTTTTCTTTTATTAGTCTTTTTGATTTCTTTACTGTAATAATAATCTTGAGAATTTTGTTTAATAGAATTAAGAATATTTTTTCCTAGGTATAATACATTTAGTCCATAAGGATAAATTGTATTATAATACTTAATGTAGAAATTTTCCCACCATAGTCTATCTTTAACATTAGGGACTACTTTAATAATATTGAGCACAACATTTTCAAAACCATGTGTATGGAAGTGTCTAATTTCTATTTTATTTGAATTTTTTATACTATTAAAGTTTTTTGTATCTGATCTATGTTGATTAATTCTAATATTAATTTTGTTACTAGTCTGTCCAATATATTTAAATTGACATAGTTTACATGTCAATGAGTAAATACAATTAAATGTCTTGCAGAAGGTAAATTTAGATATATATATATATATTTATATGTTAAGGTATTGATATATATATATATATATTAGCCCTATATATAGGATTCAGTTTTTGATTGTATTGAAAAATATTCTTATAGCCCTTGCCTCATAATTTAAAAAGGACAGGATTTGAATTTATAAAGTGGAGGTACGTATTCCTTACATTCCCTCTTGGTCGTAAAATTTGTTCTGAGCAGATTTATACTCTCTCAACAAACGAAAACATGTTTGCAAAATTTCAAATCTGTAGGTTTAATAGTTCAAAAACGGAATTTTTTTAATCCTTCGCAACCCCTTTGGAGGTTCTTAGCGGATCCCTACTCAATTAAAGGAAACATTTCATGTGTGTAGGACTAATATTTTAATAACAGGCATGTAGTCAATTTCCGCACAAAACGGTCCTTGTACATCTTCACTCAATAAGAACATGTTTGCCAAATTTCAAGTCGGTCGGTCTAGTTGTTCACAAACGGGAATTTTCATCCGTAGTGCCATCGTAAAACCTGTTCTTAACGGATATATTAGAGCCATTAAATAACGAGACTGATGCTATGAAACATTTTTTTCCCATACATATTTACTTATTATTACCTACAATATACACGTTTCCTCTTTCCATACAAATCTTCCAGTGTTTGAAACAGTGTTAGAACTCTCCTTGTGTTAGCTCCTATAGGACCTCTTTCACACTTTCAACTCTTGTTCCTTTTAATGCAGATTTCCCCATAGGAAACAGTTAAAAGTCGCAGGGAGAAACATTACGAATAAAATGGATTGTCTAACTCTAGGATAATCTTTTGACAGATACTGCACAGACAATGTGCCGGTGCGTAGTCTTGGCGGAGAACCCACGACTTATCCTTCAACAATTCAGATCGTTTGTACCTTAATCTTTCACGGAGTTGAGCAAGATCGTGAAGGTAGTGATATTCAATAATAATTTGACCTTCAAGATTCCACTGAAGGTACAGAATCCCATGGATACCGGAAAGAACAATCTTCATTGCTTTGAATTTTGATTTGATTTTTTAAGCATTTTGGGCTCTTGGTGAAGATGGGCGCTTAAAGTGCAGAGATTGGCTCTTTAAAATTCAGATCATTAGTAAAAACTCACCATTCATTGTAATCCTTTTCAATAAGTTTGCCTCGTTTTCAATGGCATTCAAAGTGTCAACATTATTGCTAGCTTCTAGTTGTTCAAGCGAGAGTAATCCTTTTGGCACACACTTTTCCATGTCAAAATTATTATGTAAAATTTGCTGTATGGATTCTTTGTCAATTCCTACAGCATCAGAAATCACACAAATATTTAACCGACTGTCAGTTCGAACCAGATTACCTATTTTTTCGATACTGTTATCCGTATTTGACGTGGAAAAGCGATTCGGACATCGATCATCTTCAACAACTTTTCGGTCATTTTGAAAATGCTCTCAAAAACGCGTGCACGAAATAAACCTTCTTTGTCATACACTTCTTTCAATAAATTATAGGTTTCAGTGGGGGGGGGGGGTCCAGATACATGTTAAATTTCACAACAGTTCGTTGCTCTATTTTTACACTTCTCATTTTTCCGTCGAAGCGAAGAAATAACTCAAATTCGAACGAAGACTGGGGATTTTCTTACAGAAATGAAAGGCACTGCCTTCATAAGGGTATGCTGGTGTTTGGCGCATGCTTACTTTTTCTGTAGCCGCGTCACTCCCGTTATTTAATAGTAACACCTCTTATAAAACATAATTTTCATTTTTGTTCATTAAACATTTTCTTCTTTTTCGAAGAGAGCTGTCCCGTAGGTGCAGTTTTTTGAGGTTAAGGAAGAACGATAAAAAGAAATGTTTTTCAAACAAGTGTTCATTTCATTTGGTTATATTGCAATTATTTGTTTTATGCTTATATAACTGTTATGCAAAGGATTTTCTGTAATGTTATCGAGTTAACTATCATTTAATCCTAATCGTGCTACTGGAAGTGTAAATAATTTAGTAAAAAGAAAGATTAATTGCTGTTGAAAATCAATAAGGCGACATTCCCCGTGCGTTTTGTCGAGTGATGAGCATCTCCCCTGAGCTGGCACCCAACTCTCCTAACTTGCACGCCGTATCAACTTGATGATTTTGAACCAAGACAAATTTAATGTACTTGATTCCTTTAATGCTGCGGGTCTTCAGTGGCTTCCAGACATGAGCCCACGACTCGGCCACATTTTTCTTTAAAAGAAACGCTTATAAAAATTAACAAAAATATAAGAAAAGCAAGTAAGTATGTCAGCCTATGTTTCACGTTTGTTCTCATAGTAAAATGATTGAGCAAGAAGTTGTGATCCTTCCGAATTGTTATTTCTTATTGTTCGTATCCCGACGAAATCTATTCCCAATCTATTAATATTTCTTTATTTGCGTGCATTAGAGAGGTTTCATTTTCCCCCTTGAGCAGAAAGACAAGCTCTGAGATGAATAGAAGTTCCCTTTCTATAAAATTGAAATATTTTCCAACTTGGTTTCAGTCTGCTGGCCAAAAGCAGTCTTGAATCACCCTCATGAAGTTTTATTTTAAGGTGAGGTCTTTTGAATTCCATTCCTAAAGGAAATAATATTCTTCTCAGAAAAATGTTTATTTTATGTAACGCACGTGAACCTATACTTAGTTATTTTTTGCCGTGCTCTACTCTAAATTTGGATTCTTTAAAAATATATACATGTTGTTTATATTTTTAATTTAAAATTTGGATTTCCTTTTAATCTTAGGAAAGTTTTTGAGATTTGTTATGGGGTTCAAAGAATCTTTCTCTACTTGATGAGAAATCAATAACATTCACCAAGTTCTATTTTTCTTTTCATGTTCCCCTTTAAATTCAAATCAGAATATTTTCTTTCTTTTCTTCAGTTACTTAAATACGTTGACATACTTTTCTTCCCCCACTTGTTTTTTAGGAATAATTCTAGTTTTTCTTCGTTTTAACCTCTTTGTGTACCACTATGCGATTGATGCCTTCCTCAATACTATAGTAGCAAACTCTTATCCAGTCATGGGTTAAGAGTCCTCTAAAGAGCTAATGCAAGGCGAAATCTGTTGGAGATCGCTCACGGTGGTGTGATGTGGAGTGCGCCAGCTCAGTTGTCACCCTAGTCACTTGATTCAAGTTTAAGGTTTCGAGCCCTCTCGTTGATTTGGGTTGTGCCATTAATAAAAAAAAATCCAATCCAAATCCAACTTTACTCCTCTGTAGATACACACGCTTAATTGCACGGTGAGAAGAAGCCAAATAATATTTCCTTAGTCTTTCTGCTAGTAAAAAAGAGAGTTGGAGATCAAACGATTACTTTTCGACGGTTCAAAAAATGAATGGAATATCGGTCTCTATTGAACCAAGTCCCAAACGAAATTTCGTTCAACAGAGATTCATTTTATAATATTCTTCTGATTTTGGAAAAAGTTGGCTAAAAAGAGGAATTCGCAAAATACAAGTTTGTAGAATGGAGGTCCCCCCCCCCCCGACTGCATATTATTCTTTTGAATTCAAATCATTCAAATTTAGACTTTGAATTAAATCTTTGAAGGAACCTACTTTGAAAAGTCCTTTTGCAAAATTTACGGCCTTTTATCAAATTAGCGACAAATTTTAACATTGATTATCACGTTTTTCCTCCGAATCCCAAAAAATGGAATTGAGAATTACCATTTCAACCCATAAGTATGGACAGTGAAGTGACATATATTTTAATAATATTTTAATACATCACAAAATTCAAAAAGGAATTTTAGTCCTAATATAGAAGTACAGAATTGAATATACTTCATTAACATCTGCCTGATAGGAACAGTTCAGAATGCATTTTTTATATTCATCCTTTCACCTACCTTCTTATTGAATGATCAAAAAGGAATGGATGAAATAATTATCACGAGAAAAACTAATTTTTCAGGAAAAAATCTTATTGTTCGCTCATTTTGATTGAATAGGCATGTGATTATTTATTGGTTGTTCTCGTGTGCTTCCTAGGTAAATGTTCGTTTTTCCATAGGAAAGATCGAAATATTCTCTCACTCACAAGGACAGGCAAACAAATACATTTCGCTCGACAGTAGCCACGTGCGTTACCATGGTAACGCACCGACCCATCAACCTTCCTCAACCGAGGACACTCGACTCTTGGCGAAAATTGGCATTCGCCAACGGCTCCTGCCTGCTTTGGGGCAGTCAAAAAATCAAGAGGCGGCATTTTTTTTTCTTCATTCCATAACTTATATTTTCCTTATTTTAGGGTAAAAATTGTTTCCTTCGCGTCACTTCTGTCAGATTTGTGTAGGATTGCTGTTTTCACTATATTTCTCATCTTTTATAAGAGATGAATCGGGAAATTTATACTTTTTTCTAAAGGAAAGAATATTTATCATTTTTGTGACTTTGAATTTAGTTTTTCATTTGATTGCATTTTTCAATCTCTTAGAAGAATATATGTTTGAATTCAGAATAATTTCAAAGAACCCAATCAATGGATCTGTTTCAGATGTCTTCTACTCTATAGGTTTATTTACACTTCATTATTATTTTGTTTTAAGTTTTGTTAAACATTTTCTATTTCATATTATTTTTAGGTCTTTTTCATTTCTTATGTTTGGTTACTTGATAACGATTTCTTCTTAATCATGCACAATTTTCCGCTTAATAGGATCAAAGTGACTTCTTTTTCTCTCTTATGTTCCTTACAAAAATTGAACCTGTATTGATTTTCCGCGAGCATAAATAGAAAACATAATAGTTATTTGAAATGGGAAAAAAGAATAATTGTTAATCACGTGATCATCTTTCTATATAAATATTATTTTTTATATAAAAAAAATGTAATCTGTAGTTATTATATCCAAGTGAAATTGCATTTAGTTACTATATTTTGAGCGCTATAAAGGAATTAAGTTAGATACATTTTTCATTCGATTTGAAATTCAATGAATAGTTGGGACGATTTGCTTAAAAAAGAAACTTTCAATAAATAAAGCTTACTTGGCTGAAAATTTTAAAGTCTCTCTGCCCCTGTTCGAAAGACACTTCCTAATGAATTTGTTTCATTCTAGAGGGAAAACCTAATATTTTTTTTCAAAAAGATATCGGCATTTTTTTCCAAATAAATTACCGCTTCTTTCTTCTTCCAATATTTTCCATCATTGCATTTACAGTATATAAGTTCTATTTCCTAAAACATTTCAAAAATTGTTTAATTGCTTTTGAGGAAAATGAACAACTATTCCTAAATCTTTGTAATTTGTTTTCCTTTTTCGTAAGTTATTGTTATTTTTTAAATACTTATTTTTTTATGCGGAAATGTTGCACGAATGTAGTGAACTTTTTCATTCTTTCCAAACTCTAGCGGACTACGAAATGCCCAAAATTACAAAATTAATTATTTTCATAAAACAGTGAATAAACTTTTGGGGCCTATTCTCTTTTATTATCAATTTTAACATTTTTTTTTGTCTTAAATCATCCATTTGGGTCAGAAGGAATAAAACACAAGCAAAATAAAAAAAAAAAAATAAGTCAACTCCTACTTAGGTCAAAACAGAGAATAATTATATTTTAGTTATTTTTTATTAAATAATTACAATTAATATAAATATGCATATTCATATGACAGAATCACAATAATAAGTGGCAAAATAGAAAGCGATTTTCCTCACAATTTTCCATTTTCCTTTCTGTGCATGGTGTTGGACTATTATATTTTTGTTTGTTGCTATTTATTCATTAATTAAATTAAAAGTTATTCTATATAATAAAATAGAATAGTTAAAAAAAATACATTCTCAGAAATTAGGCCATCTAGGTGGGATTCGAACTCACGACCCTTGGATTAGAAGTCCAATGTGCTATCCATTGCACTAGATGGTCACAACGAGCAATTTTCCTTTTTTATAATCGGTGTTTGACTATTATTTTTGTTTGCTACTGTTTATTCATTAATTCAATTTAATTAATGAATTAATATTTGAAAAAAATGCATTAACATCAAGTGTCATCTACTATCTACTACAAGTTTAAGAGAAGTATTTGAATTTGAATGGATAAATAAAAAGTATTTTATCAACGATTGAAAATATGAATATATATATGTAAGGATAATTAAATTAGATCTAAAATTAACTCCCTAGTTCACTTCTAACTTTTATTTTCCCATTACATCTTCAAGTATTAAATTTATTACCCAGTTCGGGAATGGATTACACATGTCTTTAAAAGATCTCGCCGCTCCTACCATTAAATTTTATTACCTAGTATTTCAAATATACCTCTTCAATAAGGAATGTAGTTGAACAGACATATGGCTTCTGAAGAAGCAGCGGACTCTTGAGTTTTAAAACGTGTCCGTCTCTCTCTCTCTCTCTCTCTCTCTTACAAACAGATTACAAAATGATCTCATGGAATAAAGACGGTTAAACTACAATGTCTTGATAATCACTCGAAAACCACGACAGCAATAAGCCGGTAGGATACCTGAAGGAGGAAACCTGAGGCCTGCAAATTGATTTTAACTTTAATGTAAAGCCATCGAAAATTTAAGACATTAAAAAACGGACGCCAAAGTTAGACAAATACTATGGAAATTGCTTTAAAGGACTTTATGGAATCCGGAACGCGCTGTATCTGTCTGTGCTGAAAAGGCGCTTTACCTCGGGAAACGAAACCTACTTCGACCGACAGCGAACAGCTCTACAATAAACCATTCTCTGATGGTAAGAAGAAAAAAAGAAACGCTCCTGCCCCGAAAAGAAAAGTGCCATTCCAGCAGCAAAAGAAGAAAACAACTCCCCATGAAAAGTTCTCTGATGGCGAGAAGGAAAAAAAAGTGAAGTGAGCGTCAACATTTGAAAGGGTAAAATGTGCGATAATCCCGATGTGAATTTGACCAACATCGAATCCCATAATGAAGGAGCAACATCGAAAATTTACAAAATCAAATCAACGGAGAAAAAGATATGTAGATTATCGTGAACCAAAAATCTCTACCTGTAAGAAATAGAGGTCAGTTAAATTCTTCGTTTACATTTATGTAGTACAGAAGTGACTGAGTTTTGTTTAGCAAGACTCTTCGAAGAGGAATAGTAATATAAATGATATTAAAATTTTATAAGGTATATTTTGTGTTAAGTGATGTTTACAGTTAGAAGAGAAAGTAAAGTGTGTTTTATTATATAGAATTTTGAGAAATTTTAATGTATTTCATTATTTTATTTTAAATTGTTAAAGGAATTATATCATTTATATGAAAGCATTGGTGTTATAAAGTTGAAAGGGATATAAAGTTAGTTATTAGAGAAGTGACTCTAATGTACTAATATTAAGGAAACTGATTGTGAGGAAAATTAAAATTAAAGTCACATTGCATTCTTTTTATCCACTAAATTTTATTATTTTGTTAATTATTTTATTCATCAGTAACTTTATTAAATCTAAATTTAAATTTAAATTTTTCTCATATTGAAATTGTGTGTTTTCATATACTGGCCACATATCAGGATTCACTGTTTCTCGAAATTTTCCTTGTCTAAAATTAAAGTAATTTAACAACTTGATTTTGGAAATGATACAGTGGATCGAAGAGAATACAATCATTATGATTTTGTATATGTCTTTTGAAACATTAAGAGGACAAACTTATTTAGTTTGATTTGTATACCTCTTATTGTTTTCATATTAGCATCCCTGAACATCTGTGATTTGATCACGCAGATTTGTCAGAGAGATGTGTTGGTATTGGTATGGTGTAAATTATATTACTGAATGTGAAATGCGAAGTAGAAAAATGTGTCAATGAAATGAATAAGCTTAAAAAGTTACAGAGAGATTCAAAATATTTTATGTGATGATTTGAAGTAAAAGTGAATATGGTGAAAAATTTACTACACTAATTTGTATGTGTTGTTGAAAATAATTATTATAATTCTGATAGATTTCTTTCTAGAGATGATTCCCCTTTTAAATTGAGATAAATAAAAGAGCTCTTATATATATTCTTTATTCTTATATTCTTATACTCTTATATTCTTTATTCTTATACTCTTATATTCTTTATTCTTATAATACATGTAAAAGGAATATGGTCTGGTGTGTTGAATAGTTTATAAGTGTTATATAAACTGTTCTCATATTATTAATCATATCATTTTATTCATGTCTATGCTTTGATATTTTAACAGTGTATTTCAGCTATGTATATTTTTATGTAACAAAATTAAGTAGTATTATGAAGGCGCCTGAGTATATTTTAATAGAAAATTAGTATCTTAATATTTGTATATCATGTATCTTTTAAATTATATTATTGTTTAATATGATAAATTTCCACACATATACTACACATAGATAGACTATGTGCTAGCTATAACACAAATTTAATAATATGAAAGATTTGGAGGAAACGTTAAGCTCTTTTTCTGGATGCAATATAGATTTGAAAACGCTAATGTACATTTATGTGTAAGGAATTTCATTTTATCAATTAATATTTCAGAAGTGTTTTATTTTGTTTATTGCTATAATTTCGTTTATTGCATTGTATTTTGATTTTATTATTCGTGTTACTTAATTCTATTTACTGTGTGTAAAATGTATTTCTATATTATGTTATGTACTGTTTTGTATATATTGAAAATTTACTATTTTTGTAAGAGAAAAAGACCTCCATTACTCCAATTTTAAAATTGGGGGGGGGGGAATGTAAGGATAATTAAATTAGATCTAAAATTAACTCCCTAGTCCACTTCTAACTTTTATTTTCCCGTTACATCTTCAAGTATTAAATTTATTACCCAGTTCGGGAATGGATTACACATGTCTTTAAAAGATCTCGCTGCTCCTACCATTAAATTTTATTACCTAGTATTTCAAATATACCTCTTCAATAAGGAATGTAGTTGAACAGAGACATATGACTTCTGTAGAAGTTGCGGACTCCTGAGTTTTAAAACGTGTCCATCTCTCTCTCTCTCTTTTACAAACAGATTACAAAATGATCTCATGGAATAAAGACAGTTAAACTACAATGTCTTGATATTTACTCGAAAACCACGACATATATATATATACACACTCAAGAGCCAAAACATTATGACCACCTGTCAATAACGAGTTGGCCCACCTTTGGCGCGAAACACAGCTTCAACCCGCCTTGGCATGTATGCCACAAGTCCTTGGTAGATGGCCGGAGACAGATTGTACGAGATGTTTAAGCAACGGTCACACAAATCCGAGATATTACGAATTGGTGGTCTTTGAACTCTGAGCTGCCGTCCCATGACATCCCAAATGTGTTCTATCGGATTGAGATCCGGTGAGAAGTGGCCAGGACATTAACTGGAATTCAGCATCATGTTCCTGGAACCACTCCAACACAATTTTAGTATTGTAACACGGGCCGTTGTCCTGTTGGAACATTCCATTTTCAGCTGGAAAAACAGAGGCCATGTAAGGGTGCAACTGATCCACAATGATGTACAGATACCCTGTAGTATTCATGGTCTACTCTACCACAACCATGGGTCCCAGAGACGCCCAAAAGAGAACGTCCCCTAAAGCATAATACCGCCACCACCGGCCTGTGTATGACCTACTGTACATTGAGAGAGCAACTGTTCGCCAGGAAGACGGCGTATCCTGACACGTCCATCGGCGTGATGAATGACAAACCGTGATTCATCTGACCAGGCAACTCTCTACCACTGATCCATGGACCAGTCGCGATGTTTCCGGGCCCAGCGTACCTGCGTACGTCCGTACAGCGTACGGACTTGCATATCATTCGGAACGGTACTTTGACGGCCCGCAGATATACAGACGAGATATTGAGACCTCATGTCATACCCTACGCAGCAGCCATTGGAGATTCCTTTGTTTTACAAGATGATAATGCGACACCACATACAGCTCGTCTTGTGGAGAATATGCTGGAAGCTGAAACAATACAGCGTATGGAATGGCCAGCGCGCTCTCCTGACCTTAATCCAATCGAGTATGTTTGGGACGTGCTCGGGCGACGCATTGCTGCGAGACCAAGGCCTCCATTAACTCTTCGTGACTTGGATATTGCCCTTCTTGAGGAGTGGAACTGTATTCCCCAAACTCTCATCGATACCATCATCACATCCATGGGAAACAGGTGTGCAGCAGTCTTAGCTGTTCGAGGAGACCACACGCCTTATTAACAGTACTGCATCATTTCCAAACATTACTTTTTTATAATTTACATGTAAACCAATTGTTGCCTTAAATCGGCTTTTTTTTTTCAAAACTTCCATGAATTAAAGCTTAATTCCACATGTGTTTACGTCTTTTTTTCTGTATCGCTCATTGATACGTATGCACTATCCATTTCATGCAGCTCTGTGGATGTCTCGCACGATTTTCTTACTTTCTTTGCTTGCTCCTCTAATTTTCTTGAGCAGTGTAGTTCTGAGATTTGAACTTCCAATTAGAATGAGTCTGCAGTTGAACCGAAGTTAGACTGCAGACCTTGGAGAAATTCTGAAGGTTATGAATAATTATTAAATAAAGATATAAATAAGCTGTTAATTAATTAAAATCTGCATTGGTCAAGATATCTCTTGGTCTTTTACTTGAGAAATGGGAAATATTTGGGGTTATTTCTTTAATAGATAAATCTTCGTGTTTATCTACATCTTTGAAAAATTTAATGGCTATTTTACGGATAGTTTATCTAAGTGTTGGAATTTTGCTCTGAGATCCGCATTTTTCATGTACCAGTGTGCATTAAAAATTTGTCTTAAGATTGCATTTTAAAAGTTTTCTATGAAATTAATATTGGATTTTGCTGCGTGTCCTCAAACTAGGCAGACGTAGGTGAGGAATTGTGTCAATAAGCAAAATCAGTGCGTAGATAAGCAATTTATGACTACTTTTTTTACACTTTCTACAAGTTAAGGTATAAATTTTTCATGCGGATTTTTAAGTTTACTTCTAACGTAAATAATATGTTGGTGTGCTGAGACCAGGGAATTCTTTGGATTTGAAAAGTTATTTCTGGGGGTTGTTTTCTGGATGAAAAGAATATTGCTTCTGTTTTTGAGGCATTAATTACTATTTTCCAAACGGAGAACCAAATCTCTAGATGATCAAAATGTTCAAGTCGTATGATGTAATGGGCTTCTCGATTATTGGTCTATCTAGGGCGTCTTGAGACTAGTCGCCGTGTAACAGACATCTCTCTTGTCCACTGATCTCAATACCTCCTCACAGTAAAGTCAGAATGGCCTAGGTGGCGAGCTACTCGTCGAGCTGACCACTCGGTTTTCTATCATCTCCATGTGATTCTTCCCCTTTTGCGAACTCTGACCACTGCTCCTATTGTTTCCGAAAGCTGTGTTATGATATCTCTATTTAAAAAGTGCAGTACATTAAATACACGTAAGCAAGCTCTACTTGCCTGTTTTATAATCCAAGAAGAGCGACATTCATTGCCATATGGTGGAATTACGCAATGCGCAATCATGCTGCAATTCTGATCATTTACATATCTGCCTGACACGTAACTTCATGCCAAATTTGGTAGCAATCCCATTCATTTCTTGGTACGCAAATTTTTATGGCAACGAGTGTATGTGTGTGTTTTTCACTCAAGCAAGTATACGGTTACTTTTTTTAAAAACTAAACCATTTGCTATATTTTTGATTTCTTATAGAATGTCTCTTTATTAACGTATGAGCAATAGGTTTTACAAACACTCTTTTAAAACAATTTTAACTCAAGAAAAAAAAGTGATAAATATATCCACAATCATTCAAAAAATTTTATTTTGAGTCACAACTTTGATATCGAATATGTAATGAATCATTATTTCTCATTTATCATGTTCAATATGTTTCACTGAATTTCATTTGGGACTAATTAATTTTTTTATTTTAATTTATACAATTCAGATAACATTTAAATAATTTCATAGAGGGAAAATTTTCTTTTGTTACCATAAAATAAAGAAAGGCAGTTATAGCGCTTATGTACGGAAACGATTTCCTTAAGACTATACAGCACCCTCAAAACACGGAGAAAACTTTTTTTTTATTACATTTTTCTGCAGCCCAATATAATTGTGTCCAAATTTCTGATCTGATACGAATAAGTTTTTAAGATATTTTAAGTTTTCAGAGTTTCCGTTTCATTTCAAAGCATTTTTCCATTCTTAAATTGAATTAATTAAAAATATTTTTTAACCCAATCAATACTTCCGGTACGAAACAGATTATCAATTCAATTCTCATTACTAAAATAATTTCTGTTTCCTTGTGTTTTGAGTTATTGAGTTGGATTGATTTCAAGACCCCAATGTTTGTTTTTACAAAAAGTTTATATAACTTGGAAGCTTTTTATTTTGTTTTTATAAATTTTTTTCCTGATCAGAAAATGCCACGGCAAAGCGTTCTCAGGTTGCTATCCGAAAGAACATTTGAAGAAGATGGAAAATAATATATCTTAACAGCAGCCTTCAGCTGATACTACAATAAAGCTTCAGAATTGAAACACAAGGATTGTAGAATATTTCATCATGTATATATACACATCAGAGTAGAATCATTTAGTACAGAAGAAGATTTGAAAGTCACGCCACAAAAACTCAAACTTGCTAAACTATCCCGATTTCAAACGGAGACAAAAAATTAGATATATTTTTGACAAAAGTTGAGAGACCTTTCGAAAGTGTGATATTTATGTGTGTGTGCGAAATGTGCCGAAACAACAGAAATAGTCCCAAAATTTTAACTGGGATTGCAATAAGTTCAATTTATTATAATTGAAGGGAATTCATTTTAAACGTTCTTTGACTTTGTAATGCTTGTCGGTTCCTGCTTCCCTCTGATCCCCCTTGTCTACCCTCGGACCCAGCAAGATGTGTGGGAGGAACTGAATAATCAGTAGACATGACTCACTTTGATTATTTTATTGTCACCAAATATCAAGCAAGCACAATAATAATCTAATTAAGATAAAAGATCAGATAGCAGAGCGCGAAGGTGAGATTCGTTAGCCTGAGGATAATAATATGGACCCTCAACTGATTCCACGATAACCTACACAAGCTCAATATAAACTACGTCGCTCACTAATAAGCTAAACTTCTATTTAAACAGGGATCACGATACCTGTACTTTTATGAAGTTGAGTCCTCCAGTCGAGGCCTTGAATACGATCATTATCTGGATTTAATCACCTTCGAGTGATACTCTTTGACTTCTTCAATTGATAAACTCCGATTTGCACTTAATAATTTCACGATCCTTCACTCACGAACTAACTATATAATATTCTTAATTTGCATAATCACGCTTTCTTCACTCGGTGAAAGTTGGTTGATAATATTATTTCCCCAGAAAAATCCCCAAGTGGTTAGTTATAGAAGCGTATTGATCCGTCACAACTTTATTCGTTTGATATTTATTTCTTGTTGATATTTTCATCGAAAAAGTAAATAAAGATTGCCCGAACATTTCTGACTGACAATTGGAATTGGACGCATTTTAACCGATTCAATTGAATGATTTAGAGTAAATTTTTTAGAAAAACCTATTAGCATATTCCATTAGCATTTCTATATCACCTATGTTACAGAGTGAGCATACTGAATGAAATAAAAATTCAATTTGTGCGGACAAAATGGCTGGATTTTCATCCAAATGAAATTGACGAAGCAATTAATGATATCTTAGTTTCCAGCGTTCGCTTCACTACATGACTAAATTATTCTAAAAGCACTGAATAAAGGAAAAGTCTTTCATAACTTTTGCTGTAATTCCGTCTCCAATACTTTACAGAAAGACTCTTTTGTAATCTAAGATACATTCTAAACTGACCCTGATTATCCTTACAGCAATCGGTAATTCCACAAAGACACCAGGTTTGGTTAGCAAACAGTTGCTGCTTTTTCAACAAAGTATTGTGTTAAGCGCTATGAAACAGATGGAAAAGAAAGTTGATTGGGGAATTTGGATTAATATCAGAAAAATAAATACAACAATTAATGGAAACAGCTACGCATTTTAATTATAAATATTTTTTTTAAATTTTACACATTTTAACAACAAAGGAATAGTTAACACCAGCTAAACTATCCTCTTGCAAAGGTTAAATTTTTAAAAATAAAATTCAACTAGCAGCCATACCATTTTTTTGCTAGCTGAATTTATCAATTTTTCCAACAACTTGCATAGCGTCAAAATCGAGTACAAGGCGACATATATAAAGATTTAAAATAATATTTTAAAAGATGCCCATTCTTAATATTTTAAAAATATTTAGTGAATTAAATATTTAAAATATTTAGTGAATTAAATATTTAAAATATTTAGTTTTTTTTTTTGTGATGATTCATTTGAAAAGAACCGCAATTCTGTTGCAAAGAACAGATGAATAAATACAAAATTCTCCCAATATACGATATATGACAAAATATACATTAAACCACGCTTTTTCCACTCTTATGAAGGTATTTCAACAACGTTTTGGACGTGTCCATCTGGATTTGGCACCATTTTAAACGAAGTTTTTTCTTAATACTAATATTTTGATTAACTTATTATTTATTACTTATGATTTATTATTTTGATTATTTGATTAGGGTTAAATAACAACGATTCTACTCAACTCACGTTTCTGAAAAAGAAGAAAAAAAAGCGCTCTCTCCAATAATCACTTTTTAAAAAATGTGCTCCCAAAACACAAAGCGAAAGTGTTGAAAAAACCCAGCGCTGGGGACGATGAAAACTTAACGGGTTAAGAAAGAAGGAACTTACTTATTGAACTAAAAATTTGTGTAAAATACCCCAATGCTTCAAGAAAATGAAATAGTAATTCCATAGAAACCCCATGTCGTTTGAATCAAAGGTTTCGAGGAAAAAACGATTTAAAAATAAAAAGTTTTATTTGGAGCATGTAAGCTAATGAGTCAATTTTTGGCAAATTTATAAAAATTCCTTTATAAATTTGCCAAAAATTGACTCATTAGCTTACATGCTCCAAACCAAACCATCTCTTTCAAAATTGTTTCAGATTGCTTAAGAATCGCAAATGGACGTCGTTAAAAAGCAATTTAAATATCATTTAACAGTTCGGCATAAAAATGTATCATAATTGCTTCAACATTGAATCTTAAGAAATCTAAAGTGAAAGTAGCCTTCAACTCGAAAAGGAATGAAATTACTTTCTTTGAAAAACAGAAGTTCTACGGAACTCATGGAAAACAAGTTCCGGTTTCTTGTGAAGGGATCTTTTGGGGACCCATAAAGAACTAAAATAGACATAGATTGATGAGATATTACCATAAATAGTTCGAAGCAACAAAAAAACTAGTTTAGCCAACACTTTTAGACAAGAAGGGGAAAATCATGTCGCAGCTCGTTTTTCTGTACTGAGCTGAAGTAGCCGAGTGGTCCTGGTCATAATCCCCTGGCCAGTGTTGTTTCTTTCCAGACATGAACTCGAATCCTGCTACCTGGCATGTCATGAGTTCGAGTCCTAGTGTCACTGAAAACCCACATGAAATCTGTCTCGACTCTCACGTTGCTGATGTAGGGGGGTTGCTAGAATGCCAGCTCATTTGCGTCCTCGTCACTTGACCGATATTCAAAATTACGATTTGGTTCAATAAGAACTCAACTCTTTGGGGTTGTTTCCCGATTTGTAGTTCTAAACCCCTTTCGGGTGAATTCGATTCCATTGGGTACTTTGCCAATAGTCTTCAAGTTCCCCTGAAGTGTAACATTATTTCAAAAAAATCAGTCAACTAATATGACGTCAGTATGTGACGGATCTGTACGGTTCTTCACTAATCCTCTAAATATTCTTTCAAATTTTATTTATTTCAACCCATCTCCACCGGGAGCCAAAGCGTGATTTATGCAAATGAGATATTTTATATAAGTTCAGGTTTGGCGAGTTAACGAGAGAGAATGAAATGAAATGAGAAAGGGTTGTAAAGTAAAGAAGTAGATTTTTAAAGTAAAGTGAATCGAAGCATCGGAAAATTAACTCGCAGTCGTTGACGAATTTAGACGTAGTAAAGTTATAAGCAAAGCTGAAGAGCTAAAGATTGAATTTGTAAAGTCAAGAGTCAAGTTTAGCTTTTATCTAATCCAACCTGAATCAAAGCACTCAACAAGACGGACCTGTCCAAGTTTAAGAATCAGGTTAGTGATTTAAAAATTGTAAATACGTGTATGTGTGTTAGCTGTAATTGTACGCACTGATCTTTCGTAGATTCAGTTTAGATTTCGTAGTTCCGCAATTAGTGACCCTTTCTCATTCTCCATCGTGTTTTATTGTTCTTATATTTGAATAGTGTATATATAACCTTCCTTGATTAAGAAATATCAATAAATATAGTGATTTGTAAAGATGTCTTTTGAATTCATTAACTCAGCTACACGTCCAGAAACGAGTAACATTAGACCAGGGGATGATAATCTTAGGGGAGATTATGTTCCACGACAAGTATAATTCACCAAACTATCAGAAATCTATTTCAAAGAGATAACTCGAGCCAATTTGTCTTAAAAATAAGCACAAAAGAAATTAGTTATATATATAAACTAAACTTAGTGGCGTAACAGCCCATAAAGCCCCAAGGCCTACTCTGCCCATTTCAGTATACGTGACCGTTGGGCACTGAGGTGCATGAGTGGATGTCCCGATCAGGGGATCAGTCTGAAGCGAAGCCCCCAGTGTTTAATCCCCAAGCAAGCTTGGTCTTCATTTATCGAACCACTGAAGAGATGAAAGGCTGAGTCGAACTTGCCCAGCCCGAGGATAGAACCCCGAACCTGTGTTGTGGAACTTCGATATGCTACTTCTCAGCCATATATATATATATATATATAATCAAAACTTCTCTACAAGAGAGAGATGAATTAACATGATTAATACTTAAAAGAATTGCAATTGCAAGATAACCAGACAACAGAATTTAAAAGGAGATATGAAAAAATTGAAATAACAGAGTAAAATATAAAAGAATGGATGCTACAGTATTATCAACATTGCTCTGACTTAGGACAGCTTGTATACAAAAAATTTCCTCTTAAAAAATTTCTCTGTATAAAAGTGGGGTTGAACATGTTTTTTGGCCAGCCAACCTTCCCCCTTTCTGTTAATAATAACGAGCAAAAACCAATTGGAAATAATGGATAGGAAATCTAAATCCATTAAAGAAAAAAAGGTAACTTACCTAAAAAATTGCATACAGAAATGCAGAGCCCGTGCTAAATCTGAGTACAATAAACAAGTTATTGCCAGATTCTGGAAACAAATACAAATTCAAAAAAAAGCAATGGCTGAAAAATAGCACTTAGCAAAAGTATGAAAAGAATAGAAATAATAAAATAAGAATTGTAAACATACTATCATTAACTTAGAGACTCTAAGATAATATAATTTAAAAGTTATAATAAATTTAAAAAAGTAATTTTATCTAAAACTAGAAATCGGGGGTATTTAAAATTATCTAGGAAGAATAATAAACTTATAATATTAACCTGTTAAAACTATGGAAATTTAATCCTTACTCTATTTAGAATTTCTTTATTCAAATATCTATTAATAAAATTAATTGTATATTTTTGAATTAAACAGTATTCAGTATAATGTTTATAGTTTTTTATTTTTTCTGTGATTTATTTGAAACTAGAAATTTATTGCGTAGTGTGTAATTAATAATAATATTTCTGAATATAGAAACATGCACATTACTCTCACAATGCGGTACTTTTATAATATTGAAATTAAAGTCTTCTCGTTTATCATAAATATTAGTAACTATTTTACTATATTTTAATTTAATTTCTATATCAAGAAAATTTGCTTTATAATTGTTACTATTTGTCTGTATTAAATTAAGATATTGTGGATAAAAACTAATATTAGGTTTAAAGTTGTCTTGTTTGCCAAAAAAGGATTATATCATCTATATAACGAAAAAAGTAATATTCTAAGTTGAGTCTGTGAAACTATTTTCAAAATAATGTAAATGTAAATTGGCAAGACAGTTGCTAGCTGTGTCACCTTGTGGTAGACCCTTAATCTGTTGATAAAAATAATTACCATTATGATAAACATAATTCTCTTTTAGAACTAACCTAAGCAGAGAACCAAATCTATCATATTTGACATTTTTAAACAAATTATCTTTATGTAATTTTACAAGTGTTTTTTTATCATATCATCAATATTAATTGAGTTAAAAAGATCTTCAAAATCTAACATATATATATATATATATATATATATATATATATATATATATATATATATATATATAATATTGCTTAGTAGTTAATTAGTCAAAAACTGAAACGGATAAAATAGGTTTAGCTATGGTCATAATACAGAGGCATGAATTGAAATAGAAATTACAATATTTACTAGTATAAATTAATTGAACTTAAAAATTATGTAAAACGGATAAGTTGAACCCAAATTTAGCTGAAGATTGATGAAAAAGATAAACTGGTTTAGATTTCTGATTGAACTCCATCCGAAATGCAAAGGCCTTGATTGAACTTCGGACCTGAGGTGGGGAAGCGCAATATATATATATATATATATATATATATATATATAATAAAATACAAATTGTAATTCCTAAATATATACATATATATACAATCTGTCAAAAAAGTATTGGTACTCACTGCCAGTTTATAGATTTTTATCATAATATTTTACTTAAACATACAAATGAAACCAAAAGAGAAAAAGTAGTAAATGTTATTTTGGTAATTACAAATAATAACAATTTGAACAAAACTCTTAAATTAATGCAATTATGATTAAAATTGAAAATAAAAGAAATCAAGTTAAAAAGCGTACTCAAAAAGTATTGGGACACTTCCCAATAAATTAAGAAAAACAATTTAAACTTAGAAATTAATATTTTCTTGGGCCGCCATTGCTTTTTATGTCCTCTTAAAGTCTATTTGGCATGGATTGGGTCATTTTTTGCAAAACGATTTATCGATTTTGGTCCACTCTTCGACCAAATATTTTCTAAATCCTGCTTGTTAGAAATTGGGTACTCATATAGTTTTTGCTGCAAATAATCCCACACTAGTGCAATGGGATTATGGTCGGGACTTTGCGCAAGAGTTTTAATAGCACAAGGACAGTGGTAGAGGACCCATGACATGCAAATATCTGCAGTATGTTTCGGGTCATTATCTTGGTACAATTTAAAATGTTCTGAGATTTCCAGCTTGTGCTCGCACTTTGCCTTTAATTTCACTTGAGAATGTCAAGATAGACATATTTATTCAATACACAATCGATAAAATGTAAGTTCCCGACACCAGAGCTTGTTCATGCAGCCCTATACAATTTGGTTACCCCCTCCATATATTTGACAGTAGACCGTAAATTTTTGACATGCATTGCTGTATTTGATTTCCGCCAAACTTTTTGCTTGCCATCCGGTCTGAAAATGCTTGTCTTAACGCTTAAAAAAATGCTTAAAAAAATTTGCTGTCATCAACAAAAATTACATTTTCCCAATGTTCTGTTGGCTGCCTTGCATATATTTTAGCAAATGCCAAACTAACTTGTCTATTTGCAATATTGATGTAGGGCTTTCTTTTAGGTACTCTGCCATGATACTTATGTTTTCTTAAAACATTTCTGACAGTTTCAGGATTTACTGATTTTCGGAACACTTTTACTTTGTAAAGTCAATTCTACTGCACTAGTTCGTGGATTAATGTGTACTTCTCTCACAATCCACCTCTCTTCACGTTCATTAAATATCCTTAAACACTCTGATCTTTGCTTGTTTTCAACACTATTTGTTTACTTGAACCTATCAATGATGTTGAAAGCAGTAGATTTACTCAATTTCAAGATTTTGCCTATTCAGCGAACTGATTTCCCCTCTTTCCAATGACTTCTTACGAGATTTTGCACGCCAATCTATGTATCTTTGTTTCTCACCATTTTTCCCATAAATAATCTTATCTGTTGAAACGTTTATGTTTTAGTCTAAAAAAGTAGCCTGAAATTAAATTCTATTGATGCGCTGTATATTTGTTAAATTTCTTATTTCAAAAGTGTCCCAATAATTTTTTGACTCCAGTGTGCCTTTGAGTTATATTTGAAAAGCTAGATCAAATTATAATTCTATAATATTCATAATATTTTCCTTATATACTGTACAACAAATGTTAAAATATATCTTAATTCATTTTGTTTTTGTTTTAATGTGATAAATATTTTTATAAATGGCTTTAAGTTATACATGCCAAGTGTGTGTGTCCCAATACTTTTTGGAATGACTGTATATATATATATATATATATATATATATATATATATATATATACAGTAATTTGTTCATTTTCAAAAAAACAGTTGCAATTCTGACACAAAGAAAAAAATAAATGAATAAAAACAACGCTAAATATAATTGCAATGATACTGAAATACTAGAAGAATAGTTTATTGAATTTAGAAATAGATGTGACTTCATACTACGTCATAGCTCATGTGTTATGGAAAATCACTTAAAAGAATTTTTTTTTCAAATCTTGAGGTAATTTCAAAAAAATGTCTTTCAGGAGCACTTATAGTTACAGCGTACCAAATTTCATGCGTTTGGTTCTTTTTGTTTTTGTGCAGCATCGCAAAAAATACACCCATAAAAGCTCTTCCTTTTATTTGAATAGATTATATTAAAGTTGTATTAATTATAGTCAGTTTAAATATCACTAATTGGGCTTGTCGCGATATAGTGACAAAACAGGAAATTATATACGTAATTAAAACTTTGTGAAATCTGTCAAAAAGTATTCGTACTCTTAAGGGGAATTCTTGCAAAAATAATAATGAAAAAAAATCTGTAATGAATTTTGAAAAAAAATGGAGAAAATAGAATCTGTATTATTCGAAACCAATTATTTCTATGTAGTTTCTAACCAATTGCTCTATAAAGTTAAAATATCGGAAGGAATTCTCTTGGAACTATTTATAACATTTCAAAGAAAAATGTGCATTCATTTGAAGTGGTGACCTCAGACAATCAATTCCCCGTTGATCTTTCATTAGGATCGAATCCAGTGAATAGTATCGATTCCGATTAGTGCAAAGAATGTTTTTGAAGGCTTTTTGCCGCCGCCTGGCACCCCTGCCCTGGCAACCCTAGGCCGGCTTCCCCGTACAACTGCGACATCTTCCACTCGCGCGTTTAACACCACCCATGACATCGCTCCTGCTCCTCCATCGCACCCATGGATTATCCCGCAATATGACGAGGTAAGTGATTCTATTCACGCGGGGGCCCCCGGCCCCTCGGGGGGGGGCAGGTGCACCTCACCTCCTTGTCGGGGGCCCTGCGGGCGCCATGCTGAAAAAGCTGTCGGAGGAATATTTCTGTGTGCTCGCCGTTGAGTCGTAATGTATTCTGCGTGTAAACATAGAATACTTTCTCACCGGAAGAGTACTACTGTGTTTGGGATCGATCTCTATTTCAATGCATGGATGTCCAGCCTTTCTCTCGCAAACCTATGCGCACGACATATTTAAGTTTTAGACATTCTCAGCTTATCCAACGGCTCGATTGATGGGCCATCCTGCTACACCAAAGAATGGTGCTGTAAAAGTAAGAGGTTTATTTGTCTTATGAAGCTCTTGATTTGTCCGTATGGTTATTCTCCCAGATTTGGAAATGGAACTACAGTTATTGGAGAATGCAAGACAATTGTTCTAAAATTAGGATAAAGGAAATCTTTAAAAAAATATATCAATAGCAAAAAGGATAGGTGTCCTTTTTTTATTTCTTCGTGGTTCAATGAATAAAAATATGTTCGCTATATATATTCATCGTAATATTCCTGATAGTAATAACTAATTGTTTCATAGTTAGTTTATTTTAATGGGTTTAAAATGAAGTGTTAATAATATTGAAAGATTGATACAAATATAAATATCGTAAAAAAGTTTTAAAGGAACATACATTTAAATTTAGATGTTTTGGAACGTATGTCAAAATTTTTCCCTTTAGATTTCACTTTTAAAAAAATTGGAGGGTAAATAAGGTTATTTATCTTTTTTTAAGAAGTATTTAATTTAAAAACAAAATTCTTTTTGTATTTAAAATTTTTAAAAACTCTTATCAAATAATTTTGTTTTAACAAAAAATGAATGCTATTTTTTTTATTTTTGAAAAGTGAATAGAAGTTCGAGTCCTGCGAAGGTATGAAAAAATTACAGCAGTCTTTACTGCATTAATAGCTTTTTCTTAAAAGAAATAAAATACCTTGAGAATTCGTGACTTGTAAAGGAACGAGTTTGCAAAATAAACTCTTTTTCTTGTAGTTTGAAATTGTTTTAACTATCAATCTATACACATATAAATTTTTTTTTTTTTTTTTGTCATCGTCATCAGTCAATAAATCCTTTCGTTTTACATTCTGTGCTTTTCGTTTCTTGTGAGAGTCAATTTCGCCAAAATTTACATGTAATAAGATAAGATTACCATTATCTGCTTTATGTTTGTCTAAATGACTGTATCGGATCGAAACCAATGCTTTTCGGGAAGTGTAACCACGGTAAGAAAATTTTAAAAAGTGTTTTATCAATATTTCACTGAGTTTTACTTTATTTTCAGAGACATTCTGTAAAGAACGTCTTCTTCAGTCACGGAAAAGATGTTTTACAACTTTCTACAAATCACAACCTGAAAGGAATATTTCTAATTTTAAAACACTCAAGTCTATTTTACTTCATTGCCCTAATAACGATTAACATGCTTATATTTTTCTTATTTTTTCTTCGAATTTAAAAGATTTGTAGGTGACAGAAACCTTTCAAATTTCGCGCCCTCCCCTATATTTACTAAAATTATACTTTTCTTTCTTACTACCAATAAATAACTACCAAACGAAGACCTATTTTCCATGAAAAAAGTACCGGGCCCATGATGAATGATGTAATAATGCTTTCATAGCTTTTGATATTTACCCAATTTTAAGGATACTTTTAAAAGTCGATACTTTTCATTGACCTCATCCCAATATGACAGTTCTACTGAGTGTTACAAGAGATAAGGTAAGATGCTTACTTATACCATTTTTCGCCATCTGGCGACATCTTGAACAACGACATTGTGGGAGGCTTATCCATAAAGTGGACGAATCCTTCTCTCGAACTCTTGAATGAAAGTGTGGAGCAAAAGGAGATGGAATTAATACTGTGACCCTCCCACTAACATCATTCAATGTTTCAAAGAAAACCTCCGCGACACCTCACCTAGGATTCCTCTGTTCTTCACTCCAGTTGGATTATGTCCTGTCTGGCGTACCAGAAATAATAAAAAGAACATCTGTAGGTCACCGCCAAAAGAATAACCATTTATCAATTTTTAAAAAAAAGGGAGGGGATGAATGGAGAGAAAGTTCTTATCACATTTTTTCTGACTTTCCTTTCATCAAAATAGGATTAAGAATTAAAAATAGATAAATAATAATACAATTAAAAAGGGTGATTTTAACCTCCGTCAAATGGAGTTCAATAAGGACTGAGAAAGATAAAGAGGCAAGTTTTATAACTTTGTTTACAAATGTAAAATTATTTATTTTAATAAAAAAAAATTGGACAAATTCCTAATGAATTTTATTTTAACTCCAAATAAATTTCTGTTAATCAGTTATTCTTATATTGAAGTTGGCTATAATTTATGGGGTTGAATGCCATTTTTCCAACCGAAAAATTTTGGAATGGAATGTTATTCTCCAGTTGTTTACTTTTTCATCGACTTTATTGATCGTCAAATGAATGTTTGAGTTAATAGGAAAAAATCGTAATAGTTTAAATCATTGTATTTCAGTTATTTTATATCAATTAAACATAATATGTTTACTAATTTAATGGAAAACATCTGGGAAAAAATATTTTTTAAGTTTTACCTCTAAGCACATAATTTTATGAATGAAAACTCTATTCTGTTATTAATACTTCGTATAAAAAGTTAAACAGGATCAGTCTAGTGAAAGCATTTCAATTTTGTATCAAACTTTGAAAATATTATTAAAAAATGAACGATATTATTTGAAAAAGAAGCTGTTTAAATTTTTTTACGTGTTTTCATTTTCAAAAGAATATTTGAATAATTTTTAAAAAGAAAAAAAAATTCTTTTTAACTAAAGGAGACACAGTACGATTCAATTGACAAAAATCGGTCAAAAAATCAAATCTAGTTTTCTTAATCTAAATATTTTTTACTTACTTTTCTACAAACTCACAAAATTTGAAAGCTCTAAGTTTAAAAAGCGCAGAATTACGCTAACTTTTACGTTTATTTTTATTCACCTTCCAATGTGACAAATTAAAACTTTCAACTGACTTATCTCAGAGAAAGATAAAATAACTAGTTTGTCTTCATTTAAAATGCTAAGGCTTTTTTTCTATTGTACTTAATACTTGGAAAACTTTTTCCCTTGTTACTAATAATACGTGGAACAAAAGTTGGTATGCGTTTTTCAATCAAACCAATACTTATTTTAAAAAAATAATTGAAGTTGGAATTTATACATTTTTTAAGGAATTTTCAATAAGCGTTCATAAAAAGAAGTATTGCACGAATATCAATCATGCTATCACAAAACCCATAACAACTTTTGTTATACATAGTTTAAAGTACTTGTAAATCAAATTTCATATATGTACGTCAATTTTTGTAGGAGGAGTAGTATTTTAAAATCACTTCATAAGTTTCAATTTTTTTAAAAAAAATTCAATTGTTAGCTTTTATGAAATGTAGAGCACAAAAAATCCGTTTTATACCATACATACACGTAAAAGGCAACCCAAAAAATTATGAAAATCATTAAATTAAAAAAAATTGTAAAAATCGTCCCATTCAAACATCCTTTTAAAAATTAATTGCGGTCGATTGCACATTTTTTTGAAATTGTTCCCGAGGTCTCTTCAAGTTGAATGTACCTCCAAAATAAGTGCCCTTTGGAAGATTTGATTTGACATTTTGGGATGTGAGTTGAAGGAATTTTTCACTCCGGTTACTGATGGGCAACTGTATTTTGGGAAAACGACATCTTTGCCTTGCTTCGCGTACATCTTTTTTTTCTCTCCAATCGAATCGGAAAAGAGTTTTAATCAAGTAGAAAGACTTCTAAATTACACAGGGTACTCTTTTTCGAATAATTTCCTTATTTTTTCTTAATTTGGCACGTCAGAATTATTTTTTACAATTAAGCACTGTAAAAAATGTTTTGTATTATTCATTTCGTATTAGTAATGTTATGCCTATTTTCCTTTGCATAAAAATGCTTTTCTAAAAAGTGCTTATTGGTTGTAATTATTTTGCGAAAAACAACTTTGACATTCTATTTCTCTTGCTTATTAAAAATGATATGAAACATAAGAAATGTTTTTCAATCGGTCTAAAAGACCCTATTGAATGTTTAATATAAAGCAATCAAATGAAATCTTGTGACACTGTCAGTCTCGGTAATTCATTTTCGGTTTATTTTCTAGTGCCAAACGTAAATCTTATCACTTTAACATTTGTCTTTCCTACCGCTGCTACTCATTTCAAATGAGTTGATTCGATAGATGGTATTGAACTAATAACTTTTCATTTTTCATCATTTGAATTAACATCGTCTTAGAGGGAGCAATCTGAGCTTATTCTTTTCATTCCAAGGCCCCTATTTCGAGAGCAAGAAAAAGAAATGTTTTCCTCCATGCTTCGAGACCTAATCCAGGAACAACAATCGTTTGAAGGCGAAATCTGTTCTCAGATCAATGGCTGTCTTTTCATGAGAGTTTCACTCTCTTGAAACACACTAGACGAGATTTTTTGCTGCATCTCTGAGAAAAACCATTACTTTCTCTTTTCACCTTTTTTCATGCAAGAGTCCAGAATGAGGTTTCGAAACAATATTATTGTACGGGGAATATTATTGTTGAAAGAAAACTTACCTTTACGCAAACTCCATACCGAAAATAAACATTGGAAAATTCTTCCAGTTATGCATCGGATAATGAGAATTTGGGTGTCTGAAATGTGCACCAGAAGGTTTTATAGTACTTTCTGGCTATGTCAACTGAAACACATCATCAATAGCATTAAATAACAGGAATTACAATGAAGAATAAAGTTAAAATTCGAACGTTCCTTTTCTCTAGTTTCGCAGTAGTTTAGTGGTCAAGGTCACGGACTCGTGTCATGAGTTGGACACCTAAAGACCCGCCTTGTACAGAGCGTCAATGCACGTTCAATATCGAGGCTCAAACATCTTCCTGGTGGTGTGGTGTAGAAGTTAGGAGAGGGGAGTCCTCATCACTTGACCATGGTTCAAATTTACGAGGTCCATAGCCAATAGTCCTTACGCAGCTTTATAGTGCGACGCTATGCTCACTCATTCTCTGGTTTTAGTTCCACTATGTAAATGACCAAGTGGGGACGTAATTTTGAACCATGGTCAAGTGACATCTGAGCTGGCCCATACAATGCCAACGTCCTCGGGGCTCCTTATCAAGGCATCATCATTTTTATAAGAAAGCATGCTTTTTATTATCCGTTATAATACACATGAATTTTTGCCACTCATCAATGAAACGAGATTCCAATTCCAATGTTATTTTCAGAGTTGACATTGTAAATTTGAAATGTTCTCCTCTCAAGGTGTTTGTCAAATCGACCACTAATTCGAAAGAGCTTTTGAGTTCTTGTAAATAGTACATAATTCAGCAGATTCGAGCTTGCCGAAGAGTTTTGAATTTTGGATAGCATTGGAGGAAACCATAGTTACGTGGCGAGCATGCCTTGGCAAATTTTAGTGAGGGTTGCAGTACTAAGAGTGTGTTATTGTTCTATTGGGTCAAAAGGTGATATTATGTTTTCGAATGGAAAAGTAGCTAGGAAAGAGTAAATAAAAACAAATCGATTGCTTCTTTGATTACACGAGCAATTCAAAGATTTCCTTGAAAAAAACCAAGACATTGTGAAAGGAATTGATATTTGAAAATCACAATGGAAATTTGAATCGAAAATGAATTTTAAAATTCCGTAATTTGACTCAGATACGTTACGATTATGCAATCACTTTATACGAATGTATTATTTCATTCCTTCTCGGCTGCAGTAATTACTCGTTAAACATGTTCATTCTATTTTGATCATAAAAAAGAAATTTCTAATCTCAGATGAGAATATAGTATTGTAATGGTATTTTATCGACAGAAAGTGATTCCAAACAAAGAAAATTAGAATTATCTAACCAATTTCCCCGAGTTTTGTTCATTTGCGACTTACTTGGCAAGATGCCAGCGCATGTTGCAGGTATTTCCATTTTTTAAGCTGTTTCAACGCCTGGGTTAACTATACATGATTGGATGATGCCACATTCTCTTTCGCGCTCCTATTCCGTTTCATCGCTTTTAGTCCCATAATTCGGTTAGTTGCCCAAAACGTTTAGTAATAAATTATAGTTTAAAAAAACACGCTTTTATGATAAATTCAACTAAAAAGTAAAAAAATAATTCTTAATATATAAGAATAAAATGATAAACGAAAAATTTAATGCCATTGTGGTAAAAGCACGGGATGCTTTGTACTACATTTTTGCACTAGCTCAGCATTTCGGAATAGAGCTAGTAAGAAATTATAACTATTGATATCGAGCACCTCACGCTTTTTCCACAATGGCATTAAATTTCTCGTGATCATTTTATTCTTATATTAAGAATTATTTTTAGCACGTTTTTCACTTAGTGTAAAAAAAGCGCTATTAGGACGCAAATTTCGTCTTCGTTCCATATTTTGTCGTACCTTTTTCTCAGTCAATAAGCAACCGATTGACCTCGAATTTTCGGCATTGGGTCGCATTTGTGCCTAGATGAGCTATTTAAAAAAATTGTTTTAAGTATAGTACTACTTTCTGTTAGTAAAAAGTTCATAGTTGCATTATTGTAAAATACAACATGTGAAAAACGCGCTAAAATTACTTGGCCATGCCAATGATTGATATCTTGTTTATTATACTTTTTAGTTCGATTTAGCATAAAAGCGTGTTTATCAGTTTTTTAAACTATCATTTATTTTCCATTTTTTAGTTCGATTTACAATAAAAGTATGCGTTTTTAGTTTTTAAAACTATCATTTGTTCATTGATGAATTAATCTTAAATGCGTCATTTTTTAGAATCTGGAATACCCATAGGTATCCTATCAGTGCGTCGATACGGCTTGGTTTGCGAAATGTAGGATCAGCCAACTGAAGGAAATCTGGAAGAGCTAAGTTTGAAATATTTCATGCAAAAGAAGGTGTTAATTCAATGATATTTTTCACTAAAAATAGCTCAATGTATTCTCTCTGAAACTTACATCAGTATAAGACACAAAAGTACACTTTTTGAATCGAAGAGTTTGTTAGAAATCATTTAATCCGGTGGCCTCTGAATCAGTTCTCAGTTGTTTTGGTAAAAGGAAGCAATGAATGATGTTTCATTCAACAGATCCAACAAGAAAATTTAGAAAAACTGACTTTATGTTTGTGTTTAGTGGTTAGAACAGTGCTTCTCAAACTTTTCATATTTGCGACCCAATTTCCAGTCATAATTTTCATTGCGCGCCCCTCCCCCTTATACAACAACAATGTATTAAATACAAAAACAAAAAAAAAATAAACGAGTCTTACAGTAGTCGCATATGATGTGTAACATCTGACTTTTTATCGTGGTAAATACGCAAAAAAAAGGAATGAAAGAAATGAATCGGTTATGACTGGAAATAATTTTCTATTGAATAATTATATCTTTAATGAAAATTTTATTTCATTAACACAAGGAGTAATGCAATTTTTTTTAAAAAAATATTTATTATTGTTCAATTTGGGGAAGAGCGGAGACAATAGATTTATGAAAACTAAAGTATGACACATATACTTGTAATTTCAAAGAATTTAAAGATCGTTGAAAAACGGCGTCAATAACAGTACCACTGTTAGTTGTCGAAACATTTCGATTAGTATTCATTTCGTGCTTGAGTTCATCTTTCAGAAAAGCTATGAGCGGCTCAGCTTCTGGCAAACTGAAGTTAACGTTAAAATCACCACTCAAAATCATGGGAAGCGAGTGATAGTTTTTTTTTAAAAAAAAGAGCAGAACCACCTTCGGTATACGGTAAAAGGACAAAATGCAGGAAATCTTTAATTTTTTTAACTGACTCGGAGAAAGGTTGCGTGGCAGAAGCGGACACATAACATTTCGTGGCTTTAGCGGACACTTTAAAATTCATCGTGGTTTGAGCGGACACATCCCCCCCCCCATCTTAGAACAGATTCGATTATTGAATTACAAGGATAAATACATTTTTGCCAATCAAATTTAATTTGAATTAAATCTTTAAGATATTAAGTGCGAATACACTTTAAAAACATAGCGCAATGTAATAAAAATAAAAACTTTCAGAGAAATATTTAAAAATTATAGAAAACTGTATTTTAGAGTCAAATAAATATTAAAACAGGTGCAATTACCGTAAAATTAATTAGTTTCATTAATGTAAGTAAATATATAAAAACTAGAAGTAAAATGTACAAAACAGATACAAAAATAAAAAAAAGAAAAAGAAATACAAGTAACCAAATACTAACTAACCTTTATTATGAAGGCATAAATATCCTTTACCATTGGATTTAGTCCAACCTAGTTAAAAACTTAAAGATTTTAGGCATTTTTCTAAATTGTTTGATGTTTCGAATTCTTTTAAGATATTTTCAATTCTTACATCCAATTTTACAAATGTTTTTTTTCCCGTTTTATTCCAGGATCACCTATTTCTTTGGATTTCAAATTAAAAAACACTTTTTGTGTTTCTTCTTTTAGTATTTTAACTAATAAGTGTGGATATTAGGCTGGTTTCTGCCAGTGAGATTGCATTTAGTTTGGAATTCCACCCTTCTACTGTCCGCTCTGGCTACGTAACCGTGGATGTTCTAAGATGGGGGGAAGAATATGTTCTAAGATGAGGGGAAAATGTGTCCGCTCAAACCACGATGAGTTTTAAAGTGTCCGCTAAAGCCACGAAATGTTATGTGTCCGCTCCTGCCACGTCCGCTTCTGCCACGCCACCCGGAGCAATGTATGCGACCACCAAAATGACAAGACTTGCTAGTATGTGCGGTAGGCGGGCGTCTTAATTGCTACTACAGTTGGACCCTCAGACGAGGGTAGCGAAGAAACACCGTCAAGCGTATGCTTGTTGTTGTTGTTGTCGTGCCCTTCCCGCAGGGGAAGGAACGAAAGTTGCCATTGCCTGAAGCGCATGCTTAAAAATTAGAAATATTAGAGAAAATCAAAAATACCCGTTTACTTAATTAGTTTTTTTTAATCGAGAAATCTTTTTTAATCACAATTAAAAATATTTTATTGACAGCTACAGGAATTAACCTCAAAGTATGAAATTATAAGCACTTAAATATTTATTCAAATAATTCCATATTACTTACTCCTATTTTTTTAAGAATGATGAGCTTTGTCAAACGCTTACCAGGATATATAATTATTTTTTTTAAATATATAGTTTACACATATATAAATATATCCTGAGATATCAAACACAACGAGCCCTGAGACTTAGACATTTGAGCGTAATAATCACAAGTTTATTCTGAATGAAGTCTAATAAGACTTGCTGGTGTGTGCGGTAGGCGGGTGTCTTAATTGCTAGTAGAGTTGGACCCTGAGACGAGGCTAGCGAAGAGACACACCCAAGGCGCTGAATTGGTCAAATCAAACAGAGCGCTTCCCCCGACTTCCTGTTACGCATTTCCGTCCCTTTTCACGAAATCACTCCAACAAATATCCAGCAACCGAGAGTAAAGATGTTACACATCAAAAAACAAACAAAAAATGTTCTTCGACGCTACGGCTACAATGCGACTTTTATATTATAAACTGCCCATATCATCAATATATGTATGTGGGGTTATGACACGGAGTTCTAGGGGTATTCACAATGATTACACTGTTTTTAACTAATACTAACGTTTAATGTGGACAATTACAGTACTACACTCTACTATACAGATATATTATTGACAGCGTTTCGATTATTTCTTCTCTTATTCAACAATAGTTTCTCAGTCTTTTCACTTAACAATTATCACACCACGGTTCACAACGGTGTATGGCATTCAGATGATGGATGTGTCACCTTCACGTGACTGTCCTTCCAACATCGGGTTACTTGGTCCCTACACGGCCAGTTAGATCCCGGTTGCTTTCCTTTTTTCTTAGCAGCGTTGGCTCTGACCTCGTCGTCGAGACCTCTCGCTTGCCCATCTCTCTCTCTAGTCAGTTCGCTCGCTGGTGGCTCACGTCGCCAGCGCCCTCTATAGTGCCGTCTATGTGGAAATTCCCACATGTATTATATTGTATATGACAAGCCCATGGAAATCACTAGTAATTACTGAACTTGCTTTTAATTTAGTATTGATAAATCAATTATTAAATACTTTTTGCCGCACTGATACATTTACAAGTATCTTATATCAGTGTAAATATGTATTTTATTTTTTATCATCAGAATGTATTTTGTTTTGCTTTCTTTCGGTAAATTAATAATTGCTTTAAATCTTTCATTTTTGACTTTTTGATATGCTCACTCCCCCACCCCCACGTACAGTTATCATGTCCCCCCAAGGGGGAGGCACGCCCCACAGTTTGAGAAACACTAGGTTAGGGCATAATTCTTTTTCACATGCACGAGTCTTTTTTTTATTTCCATTTTCAGAAAAACTAGACAATTGTTTATATTATGGTAAGAAATTGCTGACTCAAATGTTTTCGCTTTTATAGGGTTGTAACTTAATCTTTTAGTCGCCAAATCTGGAAATGGGATCTAGAATTAGTCGCCATATCTGCAAATGGTATATGGAATTAATCGCCTAATCTTAAAATGATATATGGAATTATTCGCCAAATCTGGAAAAGGTATGCTGAATTAGTCCCCAAATCTGAAAATCCTTTTTTCCTGATGATTCTGATCAGAACAATGGAACAAAATTATGAAATTATTGTATTGTTATCGGTCCTTGACAAGTGTGCAAAATTTCGAATTAATGTGACCTTTTAAAGTGGTAAAAATCGAGTTCAAAGGTTCCTGTACATATAAGCGAAACTTACGTAAAAACGCGTGTTAAAAAAAATGCCAGCAATCTCTTCAGACAAAGATTGATTTGATCTTTGCCTGAAAAATATTTCACTTATCAAAAACTCTTTTGAGCATAAAGTTAATGACATATCTGATGCTATTTTATAATTATTATCTAACGAATAATCCGACAGAAAATATTCGGTGAAATCGTGTTTGTTTCGAGGCATTTTATGAATTATGGATTGAGTTGATATTTCTATTTGTAATAATAAATCAAGTTATTTTCGTTCTTTTAGGATAAGTCAATCTCTATAAAAAATAAAGCTCTGTTATTAATTTTCACACTTTAGAAATAAGAAATAAAATCATGCAAGACAGATGGATCAGTCAAGTGAAATCAAAAAGCTTTTTTCTACCTGTGTAGCAATCAGAAAAACAATTATCATTTTTGAAATTTCAGAAAAAAAGTAATTTTGTCTCTATTGATGTAAAATTTTGTTCTCATGCGTGAAAATGTTCAAGAGTAAGGGGCTTTGGGAAGAATAAATACTTGGTGAAATTTTCTTTCCACAAGTCATTGTAATTAAGTGTTTTCTAAATGAATTTGAAGGAAAATTAGAGCTCGTGACCTATGGGTTTGTAGACAAGTAACATGACCACTACACCAAGATGGTTGTTACAAAATTTTAAAATAAAATTTTGTTTTTGAAATGTTAATTATGTCTAGTTTTGCATTTATAAATAATCAGTGTAGTTCTTGAATTATAAATCAAGTGGATATAGTACAAAATGGATCTTGAGGATTATTCTAAATTAAATACACAGCTTGTAAAATGAACATTTTGTTTTTCCTAACTGCTTATTGTTAACATTTGAATGCTCGTGAATAACTCTGTACGTTTATAACTCTGTTGGGTTTACTTTAAAATAAATAAATATTCATATGTATAAGTACAAAAACAGAGATTCGTTTGTTATAATTTTTAAAAACAGAGCTTCATTTAAATCAGACATCAAAAATTAATTTTTTAAATACCTCAAAGACATTTTCTTTGTGTGTTTTTATAACAACAAAAATATGTATAAGGAATTCTGTTATATCCTGTGATGGTGATGTTTTAAGTGAAGTAAGAATACTAAAACTTATAGGCGTAAAATTTTGGTATTTTAAATAGAAGGCGTGAATCGCGTTAATAACACGTGCTGATGAAGTGGGGAAAGAGTAATTAAAAAGACTTCTAAATTATCTAGAACTTTAAAGTTATAATTTAAAAACTGAGAAAGGATGTCAAATAACCCAATTAATTATGGTATGGTTTTTATTGTATAAAAATATTATTTTACAAATCATAGATGAAAATATCTTTATTTGCAATTTTCTCAAAATGCATTTTTTCATTATTCCGGTGCACTTTTTTTACAATCTACTTTACCTATAATGCTGATATTTAGTATATTATAAGAAATACAAATTTTCAACAAAGTGAATAAATTTTGTTTTCAAATAAATATTCACAATTTTTAGATATAGCACAATATCTGCATAAAATTTAAATCATTAAATTTAAAAATTTCTTAAATTCTTATAAGTTTATTTTTTTAAAATTTCATTTCATTCATTTTATAGATTGTTATGTTTGCAAAAACTCTGTAAATTTTTATAGCTGTATATGCAATGGGTTTTATGCAAAGTGTACCTAAAGATAAGAACATGCCTCGAAAATAAAAAAATTAGTTATTGATTATATATTGCCCATACAAATTTATTTGTAATTTAAAATGAAATTTTTTTACGTTAACAAGGTACATAAACATACGGATAGTTTAACGTAAAATTTTTATTTCCGTTAGTTTGAATTTAAGTAAGTGAGAACCATTTAAATTTTGTTGTAAAAAAATTTCATTTTTCCTTGTCGTAGAAGTCCCAGTTACCTTAATAAAAGTCTCAATCTAACTTTAAAGAAACAAATTTAGTTGAGGAGACGTTATTGTTAAAGATATATTTCCAGAAGATATGTTTAACATTCATCAAGTATGTCTTTGAATCCTGGCGGGATACTATGAAAAAGGGACATTATTTGTTGTCCCTCACATATTCTGTGAATTGGCTAAACTAAAAATCGATGTCTTCATCTGAAACGATTCCTAATCGCCCCCAATCAATGGGAAAGGCGGTTATCCCGACTTGACACAGATTATGATTAATATAATTTTTATTCATCACCGCATTAAGAGACATACTTAAAATTCTTTTGAGCGTCGATCTCATATGCAGAAAATTCCTTTGAAATTCGTTAAGTATCTGGTTTCTTACACCTGGAAGGCGAAGAAATCCACCCAGCATTTTTCATCCATGGTCGGAAAAAAGGGATTTTCCTTCCGCGATAAATAATGCATGAACCGCCCCCCTTATAAAAAAGAATAACATCCGCTCGTGTTAGGCCTTTCTGTGTTTTCAATTCTGAATATTTAACGTTTGTTTATTTGTGATTGTTGTAGCGTTCAACAGCACTCTTATGATTTTTGAACAAATTGGTTAGGGCTCCGTTCCATATTGGATTGATCGTGCATTTCATTACTGACTCCCTTAAACAAAAAAAGATTATTCCTTTTCCATACACGCACTTCCAGAAATGCGAACAGCTCGCAGATAACATCTGCCATTCTAATCGTATAGATCAGCGTTTCTCAAACTATGGGGCACGCCCCCTGGGGAGGGCGTGATAACCCTACAAAGAGGGGGGGCGAGTATATCAAAAATAAAAGATTTTTTAAAAAATAACTGGAATGATGTAAAACAAAATACTTTCTGACATAATAAAAAATACACATTTACACTGATAGTAAAAAATATTTTGCTCGTATTGCTGTAATCCCACGATGAGAGATTTTTTTATTACGTTTTCTTTTCAAAGCTAAAATACGACTCTTTCTGAGAAAAAACATAATCCAGAATTTAAAAAAATGTTAGGAAGATGAAAAGTTCATCACTGTAATTATTATTGAAATACTGTACACTAGCTGTAGGAAGAAAAAGAAGACTTAATTCACTTTTCACCCCTGATCAAGCAAGGGAAGAACCTGAGGAAATAATGCATGTTACTCATGGTAGCGAAAGTTAATTTGAGAAAAGCTATGAACATGAAACGAAAGGAAAATTTTCAAATGCTTCCTAAAGAATTTCATCAACTAAAATATGAAGCCATAAGTGTACCACAAGACACACTGCGCCCTGTCAAAAAAGCACAAGCAAGAAAAAATTCAACATGCTATTTGTCGACCACATGAAAGGACAATGAAACTGCAATAACTTGAACAAAATATGACAGGTTTGCCTACAAATAACATTTCTGTAATGTTAGTGAATTGATTTGTGTCTTTTACTAAGGTCATGCACATTTGAATAATTTTATTGGATTTTTTCTCAAATTTTCAAAGAAAAATTGGAAAGTTCTTGAAAGTAGGTAAGTATACTTTCTCTTAATTAAATTATTCACTGAAAGTACGATTTTTATCTTGTACACTAAAAATAATTATAAAAAATTATTAGGGTGACACCCGCACGACCATTAACGTTAGTATCGAGTGCGTGCCTGCTCCCGGATTAAGACACTTTGAAGTCTAGCTTTAAATATTAAAAATAACACAATTATTCTTCACCAGAATTTTATATTCTTTTTCATTATTTAACATTAATTCTAAATCCTAATTCTGTGAGGCTTAAAATTACGGTTCGTTTAAAACTATTTACAGTATGACCATTCATTTAAAAAAAATCCTTTTACATTTTTGTATACATTGTCGTGCACTTGGTTTTATTCTCCTTGCAATTATCTCCATGAATAATGCTTTATTTTTTCAAAAATGAACTCGAGCAAAGAGCGGGTACTTCAGCCAGTATACTTTTAATGTATCAATACTGCACAAGGTATTTTTAACTAATTTCTTAATACTAAATTAAGAACGTTTAATAATTATTAGTGACTTCCATGGGCTTTTCTTTTTCAAAGGAAGGCTTAATGTTAGAAATGGACACTGATTTACTTTTCTATATTTAGCTGAGATCTATACTTTGTTTTTAAAGCAGCCACAGCAGAAAATCCGGTTTTATAAAGGAAGGATGTTGAAAATGGGGTAATAGTATACGAAATGCTTTTGCTTTCACTGCAGAAAATTCATCATCCACCTCTACCCAAAATTCAAAGAGCGGTTTATTGCGAAATTGACTTCTAATTTCGCTACTAGATGTAAAATCTATGAAGATTTCTTCTTCGGCAGTTGAGAGCCATTCTGCAGTATTTTGAAATGGATCCCTAACTCACTCGTAACTTGCTATCAAGATAACCTCAGCAAGAAAATACTTTTTAAAATTCTTTGCCAGCATGGTTAAATGATTTTCAATGATTTAAAAACAACTTTCATATGTTGTTCTTCAGATTTGTAAGTTTTAACATTTAACAACACACAGGGGCTTTTTTCCCTCCATTTACTTCAGTAATGGTAAATCCAAAATTTAAGTATTCTTGAGAATATTTTCTTGATTTAATTTTTGGAACCATGCTTGTCTGTGTACTTGTTGATACTTTATTATCGTCGAATGTTCGCGTACAACTTAAAAGTGTATCTATAGTTTTGTCTTAATCTACTGCCGTAAGTACTTAATACTGTGAATTACAACTAACATGCTCGTACAAATTATAAAATGCACATTCAAAATGGATTCGGTAGCTATAAAAGAGTATCGATTCGACCAAAACTGACTGGAATTGTACGAGGTACAGCCTTTTTACATGTTTTGCGCAGATGTCCGATAGGTTGACCAGACTCACGCAAGCGTTCGCGAGAATTCCAAATGTGATGGATATAATAGAGAGCAACAGACTAGACCAGGGACACTCAACCCTTTTTTCTGCCAGGCCGCATATATATGTTAGCTATTTCACGAAGGGCCGCAAGATGAGGATTAATGAGGGGAGGGGGGGGGGGAGAAATGCTTTATTCAAAAAAAGATCAAGAGATAACATAGAAAATTTAAAATGAGGAAATTGATCAAAATATTATAACTCCTATTTTGCTTTTTGTAGTTACTATTTTTTATTTTTTTAAATTTTTGTCGCTGAATTTTTCTAAATTTTAAGCATTTAAGACTCACTTTTTCCAATTTCTGCATCACTAAACGGGATCATATGATAACCAATGATGTAACAAATTTCATAGGGTGCCTTTGTTATCGCTGAGACATTACCACTAACAAATACTTTTTTGCTATTGTAAAGATTATTCAAGAAAGGCTTTATCATCTCTTGAAAGAGATCTTCGAGGAAAAGTTTCATGGAAAGATTCCTGTATATTGGTATTTTTTAAATACATTTCGTGACAAATCAAACAATTACTGGACCATAATTGTTTTTACACTACAAAATAGTCAACTTCCCTATCATCTCGAAATAATTTATTTTCCTCGAATAATTTTCTCTTGCAAGATATGAAAGATAATTAAAAATTAGTTTCACTCATAAAATGGTCGGTACTCAAATGTTGTCTATTATCACTAATCAGGAAAAAAATATCAATTCGCACTCATACGATATCGAAAGCAAAAAGCAAAATTTATATATTTGATTTTTTAACAAAGAATTTCCCACCAAATTTTCATAAATAATTAAATAAGTTTCCCAGAGCAATGGGTTATGACCGGGCCACTTAAGAAGACCCGGTGGGCCGAAAGTTGAATATAGCTGGACTAGACTGCTTTTCTAATGACATTTGTACTTTTAGAAATGGATGATAGAGGAAATAAATCTTTAATTAAATATCATTTTGCAATCTGTTCCAACTTAAAAATTAGAGAAAGAAAAACAACGTAATAACTATCCTATTATTTAAAAGTAATTTACTTAAAATATATATTACTTTAAAGTAATATATACATAATTTAATACGTATCTTGTTAATTTGTACGGTTTATAATTAAGATCGTATTGTAGCTTTAGCTTCCAAGTGCATTATTATTGCATTCAATACATTATTATTCTACAAGGGGGCGCGATAAAAATTATGATTGAAAATTGGGTTGGCAGTATTGAAAGTTTGAGAAGTCCTGATATAGATTCATCTTTGTTGCAGGTGAGTGGGAAAGAATTGTCGAAAAGCCGCCGTGAAGAGCTCCTGGAGGCGTTCCGTCCCACCAAGGAGCCGACTGTGGTCGAGCGTCCACTACCAGCTATGGAGGCCACGTGCGACAGCTGCACCCAAACCGAGTGGACAGGCGGCTGGGAGTCTCCACCCATCGGACTTTTCCCTTTTAGCCAAAACAACTTGATGCAATCGTCGGGTATCCTGTTCAGCAACGAGGACCACCACTACGAGACCCTCGAAGAGGCCTTCGGCCATGAAGAAGACGAGGACATAGGAACTTGCGAACTGGAGTACGAGGTCATGCATAATATATTTCTCTTTAGATTCTTTTATACTTATCTTCCTATCGTTAGAATGTTACATGCCACCTTTTTACAGAATTCCATATGGTCAAATTTTCGATTATTCTCTCTGCTTTGTCTGAAAGGGATAATCGATACTTACTTCACTGGAAAGCCCAAACAAAATTTTTGCTATTATTTTATAAATTTTGGTTAAGGAATACAGCTATGGCGAAGGAGAGCATTTATTCTTAAATATAAACTGAAAAAATGCATTTAAAATTCAATGGTAAATTTGAAATGGTTACATTATGTGTGTATTTAAAAGAGAGAGAATTATTTTGGACATCTCAAATTGTACCTTTTTTGTGAAACAGGGATAAATAATAAATATAAAAGTAAAGAATTAGTCAATAGTATTGAAATGTTCGCATGAAATAATGTATTTTTGACTGCAGATGGAGAATTCTAGTGCTTTCAATACTATACAAAAAAAAAGTATTAAGATAAATAATATAATTTATTTGTGTGTCAATATGCGTTTGTTATAGAAGACTCGTTATCATTCATCTCCAATTCCTTTTGAATAGTTTTATTTCCTTAAAGTATTGAATGGAACAAATGCGCCATATCATACACTATTAAAATTCGAAGGTAAACAAATGTATATAACTATCAATCTATGTATGTATGTGCGTTTATCTTCGCACGAACCATACCACGCAGAAACTCGCCGAAAGTACCAAAAGATGGGGAATGATCCGAGGAACGTTTTGACCATTTATATTCCGATAATGCAATTAGTTAAAAATATATTAATTAAAAACCTTAAAACGCATAATTGTTTTATCCCTGTGTGTTGTAATACCCGGCGATGCGCCACTAAGTGCATATTAACGTCGCACTGTTTTAGCTACACAAGGGCTTTTGGCGACGGATCTCATAATTTTGAACGATGGTCAAGTGACAAAAACAATCCCTGAGCTGGCACCACCCCTCTCCTAACAACACCACACGAATGGGAGGACGTTTGAGCTCTCGATTGATTCAATGTGCATTGCATCTCCACGTGGTGGGTCTTCAGTGGTACTGGGCTCGAACTCATGACACGCCAGCCATTATCCGATACCTTGACCACTTGGCTGCCGCGGCCACGACGCGCAATCGAAGGACTGCGTTGAGTGAAGTTCCGACTTTTCCCTCGTTTTAAAATAACAATCTATTTCTTTCAAACTCAGACAAAAATTCGAGACGTTACGGTATAATTTTCTTACAATATAATATTTGTATTTTTTACGATTTTCTTAAAAATGAATCAAAATTGATACATTTTTATGAAAATGATTTTTAAATCATTGCATATGAATTTATTTTCGTGTTATTAAAACGATATTTTACTCTAAATAAATTCATCTTTTTCTCTTTTAGAAAATGTATTTAAAAAATAAAAAAACCGAAAACTTTTTTTTTACGATTTTTCAAAAAATACTTAAAATTTTAATTAAACATTTAATAACTTTTTCATTTTTGAAGATAATCTCACGAATTTTTCCCCGTGTATAGAAGAATATTATCCAACACTTGTATGAAGATTGAAAAAATTGCTTAAAAAATTCGGATTAAGAAAATTTTTTATCTATTTCAGTTTTTGCAAAAATTCATTTATATAATATTTTTATTACATTTTTTGTTTAAAAATAACCTTTGTTGCAATAGATATCTGAAGTTTGAAAGCATTAACTTAAAAATTAAGTCCTAAAAAAATAAAAACTTTTTTTAGAGGAAGAAAAACAACTTTTTTCTTACGATTTTACTTTTAGCCAAGGTTTGGCGTCGAAACCCGCTTTCGAGCGAAATAACTGAAAACTGTTTTACCCTCCGCTTCACGTCTAATCAAGGTTTGCACAAAAAAAGTGGTGACTGAAAGAAAAGAATATCAGCAAATTTGGCGAGTAAAAAAAATGCGATTGAAAAATTTATTTTTGATTCAATTTCTGTCACTTTTTCTTTATTAATGTTTTTTTAATTTTCAAAATTAAATCATAAGTAATGCCAGACTAGGGCGAAAGAATATATTCAATACATTTCTGGGATTCATTTAAAAAATATTTATCAATATCAAACTTATTCTCTTTCATGAAACTTATAGTTTACTTTAAAATAATGCCTGAATGTGAATAACTTTATTTTAATATTTAATCGCATAAAAAAACGCAAGAAATTGGCTATTTAAATTTGAAATATTTTTTTCACATATATAGTTAAATTGCTAAATGAACATTTTTAATCAATTTTATTATTTCAAAACCTAAGAAGAAAATTATTGTTATAATAATGAATATGTCACAATCTTGTATAATATACTTTTTTCCGTCTGATACGTGTTTAAATAATTTACTAAACACAGATGGAATGAAAAACCATAAAATTAAAATAAAATACTAAAGTGTTTTTATCGTGTAGTATTATTTTCTTTTTGAATATTTTTTTTCAGTGAATGTAAATATATAACTAGGCTTTCCCCCATAGTGTTTTTTTAACACTTGCATACGTTTAATCAAACATTCAAACGTTTAGAAAAAAAAATCGTTTCAAGAGCTTTCTGTAGATTTTTTTTGTTATTATTTATAGATAATGGATTTAAGTATATTTTTAAAACAAAATCTGTATTTCTATTATTGCATTACTAAATTAATTATTTGTTAATCAAAAGTATAACATCGATTATTTTGGATAAAAATACGTTTTTGAGACATTTTTAAGCTAACTGTAGGTAACGATTGATGGATTAATGAAAATCTGAAATCTATTTTATTATTTTAGATCCTTAGAGAAACTATCTATTATTAAAAAATGATGAAAGTGTGCGTGTTTTTGTTTTACTCCCGTCAATTTCAATCGTTTTCTTTTTATTTCTTAAAATATATTTTTTTTTAACAAAAGCATTATTGCTTTTTAAGTCATTGATCAAATTTTGAAAATAAATCTTATATCCGGGGTGGGGAGGGAAAATAGTTCTACACTCAAAAAAGCCACTGTAATGCCGGGTTATAGAGAGAGAAAAGAAACCTCTCTGACATCAGTAAGATGTGGAAGAAATTTTTTGAAAAAGGGAAATGTAATGACGTTAATATAGAAATCACACATACACCAGGAAGTTCTGATTCCGGTAAGGGAAGGGAAATTTCATGGAAATATGTTATGCATTCGAATATGTTCGTGCAATGCCGGGTTAAATGGAGGGGAAAGAAACTGTCTCACAATGAAAAGAACTGAACAAATTTCGAAAAAAAAGAATTTTAATGACATAGTTATAGAAATCACTCACATTGCGCGCATACACACACACAAACACACACACACACAGAAGTGCTATCGTTCTGAAAGAAACAGGAAATTCCCATGAGGATTAAGTTATTCACCTGGCAAAAGCCCGTACAACGCCGGGCTAAGCGGAGGGGAAAGAAACAAAATAATTTCGAAAAAGAATGTTGGAAGTGTTGATTTTGTGAAGGGAAGGGAAAATGTTAAACGAGAAAGTCCGGGCAATGCTGGGCCATGCTCTCACATCGTACGCGTACCCCACACAAAAGTGCTGGCGTCGTGAAGGAAGGAGGAAATTAATATGGGGATTAAGTTATACATTCGGTAAAAGCCCGTGTGACGCCGGGCCATGCAGCTAGTATAGAGTATAAAAAACCCGTTGAAAGTTTTTCTTGGTTAGTGTCAACATTGAAGAAGTGAATATTCTAAGAAAAAATTCTGCATGATTGGACCCCATATTTGAATCAATGCAGATTTAGAGATTAGAAGCGTGTTGGTTGCCTAACGTCTATTATAATGTCAATTCTAATAATACTCGTGTATAATGAAATAAGTGGAAATTTCAATTTGTACGTATACATTTTAATAATTCTATCGTAAAAGTAGTATGTATATTTGTAATTTCGTGGCCTTTTTTTAAATAATTTACATTTGATCTTAATTGATTTATTAATTAAAATTTGATTAATATATACTTACAGGAAGTTACTTTGTATAGAAGCCATTGCGAAGAAAAATTGGGGTTGACACTTTGCTATGCCTCTCCGGATGATCCAGAAACGAATATATTTATAAGCGAAGTAATCTAATGTTTAATTCCAATTAAACGACTTTAATACTTGATATGACTAATTAATTTTATTTCTTAACTTGAAATGAAATTTTGTATCATTTTCATATTTATTACATTAAATGTTCCTTCTTAAACTGTACGTTTCTATTAGCACCTAGTGTACCAGATGATTGATCATTTGACCTAGTATTCAATTTTTTACAGATTGAGTCCGACAGCTTAGCTTCTAAAGACGGCCGGATTATGGAAGGCGATCAACTGCTTCAGGTAATATTTCATATCAAGAAAACACATTTTTCCTGTTTTAATCAGAGACTTTTGTAATCTATTTTATTAAACTCAGTATCTGGAGTTTTCGAAAAAAGGACCAGTTTTTATATTGATTCAGCTCAAGTAATCAAATTATTTGCTCTTTTAAATGCACTTCCTAAAAATGAAATCTTGCTTCAAATATTATTAGCTTTCAGTATCTACAGTTACACTGGTGTCCAAAAGTTAAGCATAATTGATAATTATGTGAATAAAGAAGGAACTGTAAATCAGAATGGCGGGAAACGTGATATGCGAATGTAAAATGGTTATAAAATAAGGAAGCAAATCAAAAGAATGATAGTAATTAATTTTATTATCCGAAGTAGCAGTTTGAAGGAAAACTGAGCCTAGCAAGGATTCACACTTTAAAGAAAAAATGAATGAAAACATAAAATAAAATACTGATGCTGCAGTTTAATAAGGCGTGTGGTCACCTCTGACAGCTAGGCACGCTGCACAGCGATTTACCCAGCATATCCCATACATGCTCGATAGAATTTAAATCAGGGGAGTTCGCAGGCCACGACATGCGCTGGATGTTTTCAGTTTCAAGGAAGTCATCAATCAGCACCGCTCGGTGACATGGCGCATTATCATCCATGAATATGAAGTCAGGACCAGCAGCACCTCGAAACAAGTGCACATAAGGCTCAAGAACTTCGTCTATGTATCTTTGAGCAGTCACAGACCCCGTGTCAAAGAAATGGAGGTCCGTGCGGCCGTCCATCATGATGCCTGACCATACCATCACTTCCCTTGATGGAAAATGATGTCTTTCGGTTATGTTTCTTGGTTCAAAACTTGTTCCACGTTCTCTCCATATCGTTACCCGCCGAGAATCACTACTCAGACTAAACCGGCACTCGTCACTGAACATCACATTAGCCCCACTCTCCCACGCTCCAATGTTGATGTTTCAAACTCCAGTTCAAACGAGCGCGTTTATGCGCAGACGTGAGGGGAATGCAAACTGCTGATCTTCTGGCATACAAGCTAGCATGATTGAATCTCCTGTAAACATTTTGTCTCGAAATTCGTATTCCTGTGGCGACTGTGAGCGCCGAACCCAGTGCTGTTGCAGTACTGCTCCTCTGACGTCGCGCACTTATTACCAGATATCGGTCTTGGCGAGGGGTTGTGACTCTTGGTCGACCTGATACTGGTTGTCAGGTAACATCTCCCGTTCTGTGAAACCTCTGCCACAGTCTTGAGATCACAGACTGGTCCACATTCAGAATTCGAGACACTTCGGTTTGTGATCGTGAGGATTCCAGCATTCCAACGATTCTTCCTTTCGTAAACATGTCCAATTGGCGTCTTTGTGCCATCATTCACCTTGTTTTATGGTTAACAACGTTCCTTCGCACAGCAGTTGCACGAAACTTGTCTGAACTGCCTATGCTGCATGAATCGGTTTCTCCGCGTTCCGACATGCGCCGGTGTTTCGCGCAGGACGTAGTCGACTGAAAAGTTTTGCATAAACCCAATGTTTCTTCTTCACCCAGTTAATATCCGCATGAAATTTGGAATAATTTTACGAATATTTACTCCATGTTTTTCGCATTTTACGACTTATGCTTAACTTTTGGACACCAGTGTAGTTTCCTTTCCTTATTTTTTCATTTTTATTCCTGTTTTAAGTAGCAATAATGGTAAAAAAGATTAATCTAATTAGGAACAAATATAATGGTAGAACGTTTCTTTTGAGTTCCTGCCACCTGAGAAGAAATGACATCGGAGAAGTGAAAAATGATATTCCTCAGCTGGGAACCAAGTCTTTCTTGGATTCCTTTTCTGTGCCTATTCGATTTTTTTTTAGTCTTAAAAATATATTTCCCTTCTTCTTCTGAACTAATCCTTTGCAAATCGATACGATATCTCGCCGAACAGTTTATCTCAGGGGTCGGCAACCTATGGCACGCGTGCCAGGAGTGGCACCCCACCAATAGTATGAGATAAAGCTAAATCTCTCTTTTCAACGCCTCGTACATTTTTATGCTAAATTTATTTCTTACTTTCAGTTCTCGGCCATCAAACGATTCAGCTGGCATGTAATTTGTGTGCTTTATGTAAAAGAAAACATCTTTTGCGTATTTAAATGTTACTCATTATTAGTGTTAAATATTCAACGCAAATCCAAAAGATTGTGTAATGCTTGTAAAATGAATGATCATTCATTACTCACAGTGAATAATTAAATTATAGTTTAAAAAAACTAAAAAACACGCGTTTATAATGAATCGAACTAAAAAGAAAAAAAAAATAATTCTTAATATAAAAATAAAATGACTAACGAGACAATGAATGCCATTGGAGTAAACGCGTAGGGTGCTGCTCTATATTAATTGTTATGATTTTTCTTACTAGTTCTATTCCGAAAGGCTGAGTTAGTACAAAAATGTAGTACAAAGAACTCCACACTTTTACCCCTATGACATTAATTTTCTTGTTCATCATTTTATTCTTATATTAGTAATTATTTTTTTACCTTTTAGTTCGATTCACTGTAAAAGCGTGTTTTTTAGATTTTTTTTAAGCTATAATTTATTTTTCATTTTTTAGTTCGATCTACAAAAAAAGCGTGTCTTTTTAGTTTTTCAAACTATTATTGACTCATTGTTGAATTTATCCTTGAGTTTGATATTTGGAGCCGGAATTATACGTGGCTGCTGGAATCAGTCTTGCTCTTCAATGAATATTAATTAACGGGTCTGAAGGGTATTTACTCTGTCCGTTTACGGGGCGTCGGATCAGTCCCGTATCGTTATATTTCAAAGATTCCGTCTCTATAGATACACAGGTCAAACTAATAAAAGTGTATTATATATATATATATATATATATATATATATATAAGAAGAAATATATTAAGTGTCAATCGTATTATCACCTTTTAAACGTATTGCTATAATGTTAATCCGTATCATCACTTCTGAACGTATTTCTTTATAAAAATAAAAAAATATTTAACAATTAAGACATAAATTTATTTTTTTCAATGCACGAGTCTTTTTCTTATTTCTATTTTCAGAAAAACTAGACAATTGTTTATATTATAGTAAAAAATTGCTGACGCGCCCACCCTTACCTTTCTCACATAAAGAATACTTTTTGTTTGCTTGTTTTATTTGTATTAACCACGAGTGTATTCGCTTTTAGGGTTGCGCCTTAATCTTTTAGTCGCTAAATCTGCAATTAGTTGCCAAATATGGAAATCGTTATTCCCGATATTCTGATCCATCCAATGGAACAAGTTTTGAAATTATTGTATTGTCATCCGTCCTTGACAAGTGTGCAAAATTTCGAATTAATCTGACCTTTGAAAGTGGGTAAAAATCGAGTTCAAAGATTCCGTTACATACAAGTGAAACTTATAAAAGCATGATAAAAAGAAAGTATTCGTTCTTTACCCACTAAAAGCTTGGGCATCGACGAAAGAAAAAACAAATGTCTTAGGTATAAATCAAAATTCTGCTTAACAAACGTTTTGCAGCGAAAATATAATAAACAAAAATTATTATTCTATCGACATATTTAATTTGGAATGAAAATAAATTCGGTGAAAAAAACCACTCGTGGGATAATTACATACGCGGGGTGGATATAATTTCATAACAAAAATGCCCTTTTAAATATATATTAAGAGCAACTAAAATTTTTTGATTGTTGTGTGTTTAAGAAGACATAATTCTTTTATTTTATACTTTTGGTGCGAATCATGCTAATAGAAATAGATATTAAATCACAATTTTTTTCTGTTATTCTTCTCATGTTTTCGATTTGTCGTGCCAATATACGAATATTGAGTATGATTTCAGTCGAAAGGAGAATTTAGTTTGATGCAAGACGAGATTTTTAGGTTACTTTTTACTTTGTCACGTTGTGTGTGTGTTAGTTTTATTGTGAAAACTTGTATTTTTTTTTTTTTGTTTAGTTATTGCGACAATTCATAGCTACATATTGAAACAAATGGCGAGTAAAAAAGAAAGTTTGATGTTCGCTGTTCTTGGACGGACGAATTTGGAACAAAACGATCGCACTGTATGTGTGCTATGTCGCGAAAAAGTCATATGTCGTACGTCAAGTACACAAAGACATTTTCACACTAAACACCAGGCCACATTTAAGAGTTCTGATGAGAAATGTAAAGTTTTAGAAAGAGCTGTATCTGGGTATGAAAAGGAAATTACATCTTTATGTCAAACCAAAGGCGACAGAATGTAGTTTCATAATTGCTAATTGTACAGCAACAGAAGGAAAACCTTTTACAGATGACGAATATATACAGGACATATTTTTAAGAAGCATTGAAACATTGTTCAATGATGTACCAGATTTGAAAACAATATTATCCCCAAATTCAAGAAAATACTGCTTCTGTGCGTGAACTGTAGAAAGAAGAAATGCGAAACAAAATTCAGTTCTACAAGAACTTGTTGCATTTAGCATTGCTCTTGAAGAAAATATAGACTTGAATGACGTAGCAAGCCCTGCAGTAATTGCACGATATTGTGATAAAGACCGAATTTATGAAGAGTTATGCAGTATGATTCCTCTGTCTGGTACAACTTACGGACAGGATATTCTTTTTTCATTTATAAACCATTTTGAAAGCAAAAACATTAATATAAATAAAACATTTTGTGTAACTACTAATGGCGTTCCTGAATGGCTGGCAAGGAAAGATGATTTGTCAAACTTCTTGGAAAATCATATTAAACTTACAATATTGAACTTCCATTGCATAACACAATACGAAAGTTTTTTTGCCAAAATTCAATGAAATAGTTAAATTTTTAGGGAAATAGTTAAATAATAAAACGAAACAGTTAATTTAATTTAACGAAATTTTGTTGTCAAAATACACTGCTGGCCACCGTAAATCCAACACCCTGAAGAAGGCACGCAAATAACATGAAATTTACAACATGCATTAGTGGAGGTGAGATATGCAAATGATTAGAATTTCAGCCCAGACACACATCACGCACGCCTGTGGTGCCACCTCAAAGCGCTATTTAAGGCTTGGAGATTTCGACGATTTCAAGTTCGGAAATTGTGTTTTTTCTTGTGGTTTTTTTCAAAAAACTATCAGTTATGTCTCTTAAAAAACAGAGATCAGCTTTTGATCAAGTATCCGAGTTCGACAGAGGAAGGATAGTGACCTACCGAGATTGGGGATTATCTTTCAGGGAAATCGGTAGTCGCGCGCGCGCGTGTTGGACGAAACCAAACAACTGTAATGCGGATATGTGACCGTTGGATGCAGGAGGGTACAACGGACCGACGTGGTCGATCGCATCCAACTCAGTGCACCACTTCACGTGAGGACAGGCAAATTGTGCGGCATGGCAGTGACGGATCGCTCAGTCACATCACGAACCATACCACAGCACATTGAGTCTGTAACACATCATTCAGTATCTGCGCATACCATTCGACGCCGTTTACAGCAGAGTGGTCTGTTCGCAAGACGTCCATTGCTTGGTCTACCCTTGACGCCGAACCAAAGACGTCACCGCCGCCAATGGCTCAATGAAAGAAGGATGTGGGTGGCAGAATTTAATGAAGTTGTCTTTACTGACGAGTCACGCATCTGTATGCAACACCACGATGGTCGGATTCGAGTCTGGAGACATTGTGGAGAGAGGATGCTGAACAGCTGCGTTATGCACCGCCACACTGGTCCTGCACCGGGTATTATGGTATGGGGCGGTATTGGATATCACTCTCGCACTCCTCTAGTACGCATTGCCGTTACTTTAAACAGCCAGCGCTACATCTCGGAGGTGTTGGAGCCAGTTGTCCTTCCTTACCTTCAGGGCTTGGCCACAGCCATATTTCAACAGGATAATGCGCGACCACACGTGGGACGCATTGTCCAAAGGTTCTTCGTCAATCAACAGATTGAATTGCTTCCCTGGCCGGCTTGCTCTCCGGATCTTTCTCCGATAGAAAACATGTGGCCCATGGTTGCTGAAAGGATTGACCCAGATTACACCCCCAGCTGCCCCACCAGATCAACTTTGGCAACGTGTGGAAGCTGCTTGGTCTGCTGTACCCCAAGAACACATCCAAAGTCTCTGAATCAATGCCGAGGCGTGTGGCAGCGGTGATCTCCAACAATGGCGGCTACTCTGGCTATTGGTTCTGGCAGGAGCCACATTTCACAGAAGTCTATAAATTTTATCATTTGATACTTGGTCAACATGTTATCTACAAAATAAATTTTGTTGTGCTATCTCTTGTCTTTCTTGGTGTTGCATTTACGGTGGCCAGCAGTGTAGTTTTTTTTATAGTGTCTCGATCTTCATTACTGCACAGACAATTTAACCCTCTTTTAGAAGAAATGGAAAGTGAGTATGGGGAGATCTTCCCTTGTGCAGTCACGTTCGTTGGCTTAGTTGTGGTAATGTCTTGAATAAGTTTATGTCATGCATGTAAATTCAAAGTTTTCTTAATGAGTAGAAGCAACATTTCCCGGAATAAGACGATAAGGAACGATTCTATAAATTGATGTTTCTGACAGATCTAACTAAATATCTCAATGAACTGAACTTAGGATTGCAATGAAAGAGTTAAACAGTGCTTGAGGTTTTTGAATATTTGAGAAATGCTTTGCTGCAAAATTAAATACAGTACATTACTACAATATTAATACTAGTACCTTCAAATACTTGCCAAGTGTTAAAGCTCTTGCAAATTCATCAACCATAGACAAAAATTAACTTGAACACTACGTTGAAGCACTTAGAGAAGAGTTTTCTGAGAGATTTTGAAGCTTGAAATTCCTATGTTTTCCTTCCAAATGAAACCTGAATTAATAGACCCAATAATAATCCCATTCGATTTTTCAGCGAATGGAAGCTGATCATTTTTAAATGGAACTTATTTAACTCTTCAAAATTATGGAAAATAAAATTTACGGTGTTACTGAAAAATTTGGAAGATAACTCTTGCAATAAATTGGCAGCTATTTTAAATTGATGCATGTCATTGCCTGAAATATTTAATTGTTTGAAAAAATAGCATATGCTCTTTTTTCCAATTTTGGTTCCACATATCTGTGAACAAATTTTTTCTCATATGAAATATATTTTGAGTTCCCTAAGAAATTGTTTAACTGTGTCAAATTGAAAGTGACAAACTATACTCCTGATATTACGACATTAAGCAGAGCTCTGCAGGGAAAAATTCGAATTAAAATTTTTTATTTAACTATGTTGCATTAACACTTATATTTTATGTTGTCTTTTTTCTAATTTTATAAATTTTTTTAAAAATTCATTATACATGCTCAATTTTAAATGTTATTTATATTGAACAATAGTCATATTTTATGTTTACTCCTTATTTTAATAAAAAATCTTAAAGGATACATATTTATACGTACAATTTTAATTTTTTATTTATGTTGAAGGACTAGTTATATTTTATGTTTATTTTTATGTCAATAAATATCTTTAAATGATGCATAGTTAACGTATAATAAAACTCTAAATCTGTATTTTTCACCTCTATTTCCTAACTCTGCATGTATTGCCGTGGGAATCGAATTGTTTCAAATATTTCCTATTGCATGGCACGCTGAATCATGTTGATAGGTTGGTTTGGCACATCACAGTTAAAAGGTTGCCAACCCCTGGTTTATTCTTATAGATGGATGCTTTGAGATCCATTCAAAAAACCTTTTGAACCATCACGGAGAATAGAGTAAAAATTGAGAAAGTGATGGAAAATTGAAATTGACTAACTTCATATACGATAGTTCTTTGGGGCTGTCTCTCTTGCGTTTTATAAACAAATCTAATTTGATACGCTTTAACTGTCGTTACCATGTTTAACCTAATAGCACAGTGCATTTGAAATTTGTCATTTAAATTTCCTTCTAATGCCACCAGTCAATAATTAAAAGCAAATCGATCAATAAACTTTTAAAAAATGAAGCATCGCTCGCTTCTAACAATATAACCCCTGTTTAAAATTGTTCTTTTAACTAACAATAACAATAATAAATGAATCTTCTGAAAAAAATGTTTTTTAAAATGTCCATTTTGACCTTCTTATTCGAGTGGGATGTCTGAATTGCAGGTGAATGGTATCGACGTCCGTAACAGGGAACAAGCAGTTTCTCTTTTCTCCAGTCGAGAACCAGAGATCACCCTCCTGCTATCTCGGCCGCGGATACAAGTAAGGGATTCTTTTCTTTCTTTTTTTTTTCAAAACATGCTCCGAAAAAATTCAGTTGAATCAAATACGAGAAAGTTGTCTCGAAACAATTTTTTTTTTTTAAAAAAAACTTCATGTTTTTTCCTATTCAAAACATTTCAACTAATAAATCTCCAAGAAAATATTCTGGAATTCTGATGGACACATAACTCTTCTCGTAGTTTACTAATCTATCGATAAAATTTTAGATTAGAAATTTAAATATTCATTCTAAATAGCTGTAACCCGGTCAAAGGAAAAGGAAATTCATTTCTCAACAATTGCCAAAGAACATCTTTGCAAAAATTCGCTTTCAAAATTCAGGAAATGATTATCTGATTGTTATTTAAAAAGCTCCTACGTGATTTGTGAGTACCCTATTGTACAATAATTTAAAGTGTTAAAAACAAGTGATGAATAATTCTACCCCAAATGAGATATTTGGACACGACAACCAAATTTATATTACAATTTTGAAACAGAAAAAGGTAATTGGACTGTATTTTGCTGTGTAAAATGAATTTTATGAGAAAAACATTGGTATAGAAATTCGATAAAAAAAATTGCAATATTGTTTCTGTCCATATGAATTAGTCATAATCGTTACATATACTTCCAGTTGCTCGCTGTATTTTGTTCTCTTTTCATATATAAATTGCTTTTCATGTTATTGATCATTTTCTAAGCCAATTGTGAAATCTTTTTGTTAAAAAGAATGTCTAATACGTCGGGAAATTTCTTTTTCTAGGTTTATTTGTTTTCTTTTTGAAAACAGCAAATTTGAAAGAAATAATTAAAATAATATTACAAGGAACAGGGATTTTTGAACCAAAAAAAGTTCTTTAACAAGAACATTGTAGCATCGGTATTTAATTTAAAGAAATGAAATTTTCATTTATTTATGACTTTTTGAAATATTTGGCGTTTTTGTTTATTTTTGAGTATGTTTCGTAATATACTCAATTGATATAATTCTAATTTAATGAAAAAGAATGTGTAAGAATTTAGCAAGATAGTACAAATGAAAGTAGAATACACACAGTAATATAATAGCAAACTTTTGTGCTAAAAAATACAAAGTTAGCATAATTTCAAGACGTCAATCTTCCCCCTTATGTGCCCATGTTTATTGCACTGAAATAAGATTAGGAGCAAAACAGAAAAATAATTAAAAAAATTTTCAATACTAAAATTAATTTGTAAAAAATCTAAATATCCCCCTTCTCTTATAGTATCAAAAAGTAATCTATTTGCCTAGAAGTGTAAAAAGAAATTTAAATACTAAAATTACTTGTAAAAATTTAAATTGGTAAAATCCAAAAGTATCAAAAAGTGATGTACATATTTCATTTACAAGATTTAAAAGAATGTGTAGAGAGCAAGATAATATTTAAATTAATAACTGTCCTCCTATGAAAGCATATGCTGCTCGTAGAAAACATAAAAACAATACATAAAATTAATTTTTTTTTGTTCTTATGTAAAAGATAAAGCGTCGAAAATAAAATACACAAATTTGAATTTCAAGTCCGTTGGCTGGTTCTGACATCTCTGTGGTTAAGAGATCCGAACACGTTGAAAATGACCCATTTCAGTCAAGACAGATATTTATGTTTTTTATTTTATTGAATATCTTTTGACTTTACGAAACATACTTTGTTTTGTTTCTACAATACCGAGAGGCCAAGTTACACACAATCAATTTTATAAATTTAGAAAAACCGGAAGTGGGGTTTTGATATACCAGAAGTGGGCATTTATTATATATATATATATATATATATATATATATATATATATAAATTGCTCAAAATCTATCATGGCGAGTGTGATAACTAAAAATATTACGAATGTATTTCCAAAAAACTTTTTGAACCTGATATTTATGTTGTTTTCTAGAGAATGTACTTAAACATTTCCTTTTGTATGAATACTTTTTGAGTTATGACTTGTTATTTAAATAATGGTCTCATAAAAAATGTAACATTTCTTAGAATGTTTACTCAATCAGCTCTAAAATTTTCAAATTTTAATAAAAAATTTAAATTTTAGTATATTTTCTAGATAAATACATCTAATTTGTTTTAGTAATAATTTTACTAATATATAATTATTACTTTTTTCTCTAACTGCTTTGAAGTTTTTCTAAAATATTGCTAAAATTTCACTTATAATTGTGATTTTTGTAAAATTCAGGTAATTTATTTTAAATTTTAATAGTTTAATAGTATTATTTATTAGTATTGAGTCCTAAAAGAGCATTTGTAATGTTTTAGTATGCTATTTTAATAAAAAAAACTCCAAACGTGTTCGGATACCTTAAGTAAAGTAATAAGAAATATTACGATAAATTTAATAAAAGCTAATATCAAACTTATTGCAAATGCAAGTATTAGGAAACTTAAAATTAATCATGTTCTAAACAGTATCGTATAATTTTTTTTAAATTATTAATTTATTAACTAAATAATATTAATATTCGTGTACACTCATCTCCATAAATTAAGGATAATGAAGTTCAGGCAAAGAAAGAGACAGAAGCAAAATAAATTTGACTTATTTGTAAAGTCTATTTATTAAATAAAAGGTTAAGAGCAAAAAAGATGCTATATGTTTGATATAATTAATAAAAATTGCGATTTTTACTCCGTGGAGCAATTTCAAAAAATAACCTATTTACAAAAAACAGTATAACATGGTTAGTATGATGGTTAATACGCAGTATGTCTCCCGGACAATGCAATACAGGCCTTACAACGCCTACGCATGCTATCAAATTATCAATCTGATCTTGGGGGATATTACACCACTCATCAAGCAATGCCCTCCGAAGTTCCGGTAGACGGGTGGGAGAGGGTTGACGGGCTGCAATTCGTCGTCCAAGCATATCCCATACATGCTCTATTGGGTTCAAGTCTGGTGAGTATGCTGGTCAATCCATACGGGTGATATCCTCCGATTGAAGGCATTCGTCAACAATGTTTGCGTGGTGAGGACGGGCGTTGTCATCCATAAACAAAAATTCAGCACCCATGGCGCCCCAAAACAAACGTACATGTTGTTCCAGAATGACATCAAGATAGATGTGTCCTGCCTTTGTTACAATCTGAACATGCAGGTCAGTTCTCGAACCAAGAATAATTCCTCCCCAAACGAGCCATCTTGCACCCCCGTAACGGTGTCGTTTAATGGTGTTCTCTTGGTGGTAACGGGTGCCTGGCGCTCTCCATATGAAAGTCCGGCGAGAATCAGACTGCAAACTAAACCTGGACTCGTCGGAAAACATCACACAAGACCACTATTGCGGTGTCCACAATGCATGCTCTCTACTCCAGGTTAATTGCAGGCGACAGTGAGTTGCGGTAAGGGGAACACCTCTGACAGGCCTACGAGCATATAAACCAATGTGCCCTAAGCGTCTGTACACGGTCTGCCTTGAAACTGTCGTACCGGCAGCTGAAGAGAGCTGACGAGATAGGTCTGATGCTGTGCTCCGTCTGTTTCTTTTGGCAGTAATTGCCATATACCAGTCCTCATTTGGCGTTGTAACTCGGGGGCGACCTGTGCTGTAACATCTACTCACATTATCATCATCTTGGAATCGTTGCCAAAGCCTGGAGATGACACTCTGGGCGATTCCAAGTTCCTCGGATACTTCCAGACGAGTACGTCCACATTCTAGTTGTCCGATAATTCTACCACGTAAAAAATCATCCAAATGCTTCCTTTGTGCCATAACTATGCGGTTATTGCAATGAAAGGCTTTTAAAGTGCTTGTAAACAATTTTACTTCTTTGCCACCATTACTTATATACCCCTCTCTTACACTCTCGTCATTGTGACGTATTATCCGCGCCATCTGGTGGTTTCCTGTAATTTGCATATTCTTCTTCAAGATGTGTGTGATAATTCTACAGGTGAAATTTTTATTTTATAGTTCAATTTCTGTGTGATTCTGAATTATCCTTAATTTATGGACATGAGTGTAAATAAGTATATGGATAATGCTGTTTCCGAATGGAAATTAATTTTTAACACTTTTAATTTCAGCACTATTAAAATGCAAAAATTAAAAGCATCCCTTTTATAAAAATATTACTACTAAATAAATTATCTATAATATGTAAAGCAGTATCTAGATAATCTGCAGTCGGTTATAGTTAGTTATAATGAGGTTTAAATTATGAAATGTACAACTAGTCTTAAAAATATTACTATTAATATTAATAATATTATTACTTAAATATCAATAATAAAAATTATTATTAATATTTAAAAATATTATTATTTTTACTAAAAATAAATCCCCAATATATCTTTTTCATTTTGGAATCATTATTGTTAATATATTTTTTCCCTAAAAACACAAGTATAAATTACCTTAGCTATTGGTAGAAGATCCACCTTATGGTAAGACTTTAGATTGCTTATAAATATTATCATTGTACTTTGTGAAATTTTCTTTAAGAACTTAATCAACGAAATTGGAAAATTTTTGAAACTTCATCACCCTAAGACCATGATTAACCGAAAAGAGCTTTCGTTATATCATTAATATCTATTGAGATATTCAAAATAACTGTAACAATGTCTTTCAAATAACTGATGTGGTCTCTACCATTTTTTATAAAAACGTTATTATTAAGATTATTATATATACAAGGTTAGCAAAAAATAAGTTGCTCACTTCAGAGGGATCTAGAATCCGTCCTATTGGTCCAAACGAAGTAAAATTTTAACTACAGATAAATCAAATGATGCTATTTATTAAATAAAAAATAGTACAAATTTTCGCCGGTAGGTGGCGCTGTAATACACATAGCCTTATTTAATATGTTTTAAAAATATGCGTCAAAAATATGAAGTAACATTAATAAAACTGCTCAAAAGGAAACAAATTATACTTATTTGCATATATTCAAAATAAGAAACAGCATTTGTATTTCAGCGCATGCTTATTAGCATTATTCTTTGGATAAAAGAAAGGCGGATTCTCTGCTAGAGAAGTATTGCTTCTCTGCATGCTCATCATGCCTACGTTGAAAGATAAAGTGATATTAGTAAAATTGTTCTACCAGAAACAGAAGAACTCCGTTGCAGCTGTGAAACAATTCCGCCGTATGAAGCGAATGCAAAGAGCTCTAATGTCTCCATATGCCCCACGCAAGATGATACAGAAATTTGAAACAACTGGAAAACTTGGCATTCTTAAAGGTAGAGGACGAAATGACATCCCGTCTTCTAGCATCGAAAATATGTCTACTGTGTCGTTGAAGCCAGCAGTCATTCTCCAGTTTTTTTTTGTTTTTTTTTGTTTAACATTTATAAACCCCGTTCACCACGCAATGTATAACACGGGGGCATACAACACATACAGAAGAAAGGATTACAACACAAACATCCATGCCTTCTCCGGGATTCGAACCCAGTCCCTACGGCACCGCAGTCAGCTTCACTGACCACTATACCGGATGGGCGGCCATTCTCCAGTTTGAGCGTACCAATTTATCCCGTATATTGGACGTGCCGTATTCCACTGTGCGAAAAATCTTACGGTGAATTTTGAATTTTTATCAATACAAAATCAAGATTGTGCATCAATTGTAAAACGGGTACCCAGAGGTTCATAAAATTTTTGTACTTCAGTTACTTACTCGAATGATGGTTGACATCACTGGGCCATGGAACATTCTGTGGAGTGACGAAGCCCACTTTTGCCTGGATGGCCAAGTTAACACCCAAAATTGCCGGATTTGGTCAGCGGAAAATCTTTGCACTATCCAGGAGAAACCCAAGCATCCTAAAAAAGTGACATTACGGTGTGGTTTCACAGCTATTTTTCTTATTGGACCTTGTTGTTTTGAAGAGATAAAACCAAATGGAATCCACACCTGCTCTGTCACATGAAAACAATACCATGTTCTGCTGAGGGATTTTATCATCCCAGAACTTCAAAAGCGTAGATGCCTTCAGGATACAACTTTCGTGCAGAATGGCGCCCCCCCCCCCCCGCTCATTGATCGCCGTGTAAATGATGTGCTAAAACAGCATTTCCCAGAAGCACGGGTGATCAGCCGTCATTTCTCAACAACATGTCCTCCTCGTTCACGGATATGACCTCTGTGACTTTTGGTTGTGGGTTTATCTAAAGGACAATATCTACCATCAAAGGCCATCAACTCTGTCAGATATGAAGGATAGCATTCGGCGCCATGTTTTTTTACTCCGGTCAGCTGTTGAAAATGTGATTCTGCGATTACAGCACATTGTTGAACATAAAGGGTATCATATTGAGCAATTTTATTATTGTTACTTTATATTTTTGGCGCCTATTTTTAAAACATATTAAATAAAGCTATGTGCATTACAGCACCACCTACCGGCGAAAATTTGTACTGAATATTTTTATTTAATAAATGTTAAGCACATTATTTGAATTATCTGTGGCTCAAATTCTGTGTCATTTGGACCAATGGGACGGATTCTAGAGCTTTCTGAAGTGGGTAGCTTATTTCTTGCTAACCATGTATATATATATAGTTGAAGTTCGCTACTATAAGAGATGAATAATCAGTAATTATCAAAACTAAAAAAAACCGAAATTGCAAGGTAAACCAGACATAAGATTTAAAAGGCATAAATTAGAAATTATAAAAATAATAGAATTTAAATTTATAAACACTCAAAGGTCAAAACATTGTGATCACCTTTACATTTTGCAATGAACTCGCCTGGATGACGTGGAAGGCACGTGATCAGGTGAAAGTGGTATTTAACTGCTGCTAGAGAGTCTGAAGAATCATTCTTTTTCACACTTTCTTCTGTGTGTGATGAGAAAGGCTGCGTATCTAAGCGACGTTGATAGAGGCCAGATTGTAATGACTCGAAGGCACGGAACAAGTATTTCCGAAACTGCACGACTCGTGGGTTGTTCGTGATCTACAGTTGTTTGTACTTATGCAAAGTGGATGAATGACGGTGAAACCAGCAGTAGACGACACGGTGTTAGACGTCCACATGCTATCAAATAAAAAGGTCGTCGGAGACTGTCTCGCATGGTGAAGCAAAACCGGAGCCACACAGTGGTTCAGTTGACTGCCCAATACAATGCAGGGCCAAGTAGAATAGTATCGGAGCACACTCTTCAGCGGACATTGTTGGATATGGGGCTACGCAGCAAACGTCCCACTCGTGTGCCTTTGCTGACCAAGTGTCATCGCCAACTGCGCCTGCGCTGGGCCCGGGAACATCGCGACTGGTCCATGGATCAGTGGAAGAGAGTTGCCTGGTCAAATGAATCACGGTTTGTCATTCATCACGCCGATGGCCGTGTCAGGATACGCCGTCTTCCTGGCGGACAGTTGCTCCTTCAATGTACACTAGGTCATACACAGGCCGGTGGTGGCGGTATTATGCTTTGGGGGACGTTCTCATGGGCGTCTCTGGGTCCCGTGGTTGTGGTAGAGCAGACCATGAATGCTACAGGGTATTTGAACATTTCGGACCAGCTGGAAATTAAATGTTCTAACAGGACAACGCCCCGTGTCACAAGGCTAAAATTGTGTTGGAGTAGTTCCAGAAACATGATGCTGAATTCCAGTTAATGTCCTGGCCACCTAACTCACCAGATTTCAATCCGATAGAACACATTTGGGATGTCATGGGATGGCAGCTCAGAGTTCAAAGACCATCAATTCGCAATATCTCGGATTTGAGTGACCTTTGCTTAAACATCTGGTACAATCTGTCTCCGGCCATCTACCAAGGACTTGTGGCATCCATGCCAAGGCGGGTTGAAGCTGTGTTGCGCGCCAAAGGTGCGCCAATTCGTTATTGACAAGGGGTCATAATGTTTTGGCTCTTGAGTGTAATATTTGGATGCTACAGTATTATAAACATTGCTGAATAAGGATAGCTCTTATGAATAAAATAATTTATATAAAAGTGTGGTTGAACATTGTTTTTGGCTAACCAACCTTTCCCCTTTCTGTTAATAAAACTGAGCAAAATCTAATTGAAAATAATGGATAGAATATCTAAATTCATGACAAGAAAAATGTAACTTACCTAAAAATTGCTTTCAAAAATGCATAGCCCGCGCTAAATCTGACTACAATGAACGTTATTGCCAGATTCTGGACCCAAATACAAATTCAAAGCATGGAGTTGGTGAATAGTAGCACTTTGCAAAAGTATAAAATTAATAGAAATAAAACAATCAAAAAGAATGTGTAAATAATAACGTTACTTTTTTTTTTGAAGGACACTAGGATTATAAACCCTGGGTCCGAGGGTAGACAAGGGGGATCAGAGGGAAGCAGGAACCGACAAGCATTACAAAGTCAAAGAACGTTTAAAATGAATTCCCTTCAATTATAATAAATGGAACTTATTGCAATCCCAGTTAAAATTTTGGGACTATTTCTGTTGTTTCGGCACATTTCGCACACACACATAAATATCACACTTTCGAAAGGTCTCTCAACTTCGGCCGAGAATGATTAGATGTGCTCATTTGAGTAACTCAGGAGGTTCTAAAAAGTATTTCCGTGGAAGCCACAACAGTAATGCTAGAAGAACAATTCGTTTCTATCACAGAGACCGCGTTTTTAAGGCTACAGAGTCACAAAAAAAAATTTTTTTGAGACAATAATAGTGTAGGTAATATTCAGATTATATTATTAAACTGATTCTGAAAATAAAAAGTTAGTTTCACAAGAGTCACTATTTTACATTTTCAAAATTTAAACATTTTTCAAGTTTTTTAAAACCCTATTAAATGTTATTTTTTTTAAAAAAACTTTTGTTGTTTTAAGTTATTTATATTTCTTAGATTATTGGGGGGGGGGATTGGAAAGGAATTGGAAATCTGTTTTTTGTTTAATTTTTAATAATTATTTTTATAGATAAACCTGGAAAAAGCACGACAATTTTTAAAATATTACACTTTAACTTTTTTAAAAAAAATAACTACAACTTCGAGATCTAAATTTATACTAACTTTTATAGAATATATCATTGGAAGTATGTACAAAATTTTTCAAGACTTTATCTTGAACAGAAAAAAAGCCTTAGGGATTAGAAAACTCATCTTCAAAATCAAAAGTCTGAGAAAAACACATTTAAAATTTGTAAAGGCATAAAACAAAAACTAATAATGCCTTTAAAGTTCTAATTTTTAATGTGTTACTTTTTATCTTATGTTCTACATTAAAACACTAATTTAATTAAATATGACTGAAATTTTTTTTTTCTAATTTAAAATATAAGTTTGCATACTATTGATAGCATTTGTTACGACAACAGATTATTCAGCTTAAGCTTAACACAATATTTTCACAAAAGTTTTGGAAAACAAAACATTTATGGACAAAATTATAATGATACAAAGTTAAGTGAGAAATCCCAAAGTTTGTCAATAATATATCTAATTTTTTGTCTCCGTTTGAAATCGGGATAGTTTAGCAAGTTTGAGTTTTTGTGGCGTGACTTTCAAATCTTCTTCTGTACTAAATGATTCTACTCTGATGTGTATATATACATGATGAAATATTCTACAATCCTTGTGTTTCAATTCTGAAGCTTTATTGTAGTATCAGCTGAAGGCTGCTGTTAAGATATATTATTTTCCATCTTCTTCAAATGTTCTTTCGGATAGCAACCTGAGAACGCTTTGCCGTGGCATTTTCTGATCAGGAAAAAAATTTATAAAAACAAAATAAAAAGCTTCCAAGTTATATAAACTTTTTGTAAAAACAAACATTGGGGTCTTGAAATCAATCCAACTCAATAACTCAAAACACAAGGAAACAGAAATTATTTTAGTAATGAGAATTGAATTGATAATCTGTTTCGTACCGGAAGTATTGATTGGGTTAAAAAATATTTTTAATTAATTCAATTTAAGAATGGAAAAATGCTTTGAAATGAAACGGAAACTCTGAAAACTTAAAATATCTTAAAAACTTATTCGTATCAGATCAGAAATTTGGACACAATTATATTGGGCTGCAGAAAAATGTAATAAAAAAATGTTTTCTCTGTGTTTTGAGGGTGCTGTATAGTCTTAAGAAAATCGCTTCCGTACATAAGCGCTATAACTGCCTTTCTTTATTTTATGGTAACAAAAGAAAATTTTCCCTCTATGAAATTATTTAAATGTTTTCTGAATTGTATAAATTAAAATAAAAAAATTAATTAGTCCCAAATGAAATTCAGTGAAACATATTGAACATGATAAATGCGAAATAATGATTCATTACATATTCGATATCAAAGTTGTGACTCAAAATAAAAAATTTTGAATGATTGTGGATATATTTATCACTTTTTTTTTCTTGAGTTAAAATTGTTTTAAAAGAGTGTTTGTAAAACCTATTGCTCATAGGTTAATAAAGAGACATTCTATAAGAAATCAAAAATATAGCAAATGGTTTAGTTTTTAAAAAAAGTAACCGTATACTTGCTTGAGTGAAAAACACACACATACACTCATTGCCATAAAAATTTGCGTACCAAGAAATGAATGGGATTGCTACCAAATTTGGCATGAAGTTACGTGTCAGGCAGATATGTAAATGATCAGAATTGCAGCATGATTGCGCATTGCGTAATTCCACCATATGGCAATGAATGTCGCTCTTCTTGGATTATAAAACAGGCAAGTAGAGCTTGCTTACGTGTATTTAATGTACTGCACTTTTTAAATAGAGATATCATAACACAGCTTTCGGAAACAATAGGAGCAGTGGTCAGAGTTCGCAAAAGGGGAAGAATCACATGGAGATGATAGAAAACCGAGTGGTCAGCTCGACGAGTAGCTCGCCACCTAGGCCATTCTGACTTTACTGTGAGGAGGTATTGAGATCAGTGGACAAGAGAGATGTCTGTTACACGGCGACTAGTCTCAAGACGCCCTAGATAGACCAATAATCGAGAAGCCCATTACATCATACGACTTGAACATTTTGATCATCTAGAGATTTGGTTCTCCGTTTGGAAAATAGTAATTAATGCCTCAAAAACAGAAGCAATATTCTTTTCATCCAGAAAAAACCCCCAGAAATAACTTTTCAAATCCAAAGAATTCCCTGGTCTCAGCACACCAACATATTATTTACGTTAGAAGTAAACTTAAAAATCCGCATGAAAAATTTATACCTTAACTTGTAGAAAGTGTAAAAAAAGTAGTCATAAATTGCTTATCTACGCACTGATTTTGCTTATTGACACAATTCCTCACCTACGTCTGCCTAGTTTGAGGACACGCAGCAAAATCCAATATTAATTTCATAGAAAACTTTTAAAATGCAATCTTAAGACAAATTTTTAATGCACACTGGTACATGAAAAATGCGGATCTCAGAGCAAAATTCCAACACTTAGATAAACTATCCGTAAAATAGCCATTAAATTTTTCAAAGATGTAGATAAACACGAAGATTTATCTATTAAAGAAATAACCCCAAATATTTCCCATTTCTCAAGTAAAAGACCAAGAGATATCTTGACCAATGCAGATTTTAATTAATTAACAGCTTATTTATATCTTTATTTAATAATTATTCATAACCTTCAGAATTTCTCCAAGGTCTGCAGTCTAACTTCGGTTCAACTGCAGACTCATTCTAATTGGAAGTTCAAATCTCAGAACTACACTGCTCAAGAAAATTAGGGGAGCAAGCAAAGAAAGTAAGAAAATCGTGCGAGACATCCACAGAGCTGCATGAAATGGATAGTGCATACGTATCAATGAGCGATACAGAAAAAAAGACGTAAACACATGTGGAATTAAGCTTTAATTCATGGAAGTTTTGAAAAAAAAAAGCCGATTTAAGGCAACAATTGGTTTACATGTAAATTATAAAAAAGTAATGTTTGGAAATGATGCAGTACTGTTAATAAGGCGTGTGGTCTCCTCGAACAGCTAAGACTGCTGCACACCTGTTTCCCATGGATGTGATGATGGTATCGATGAGAGTTTGGGGAATACAGTTCCACTCCTCAAGAAGGGCAATATCCAAGTCACGAAGAGTTAATGGAGGCCTTGGTCTCGCAGCAATGCGTCGCCCGAGCACGTCCCAAACATACTCGATTGGATTAAGGTCAGGAGAGCGCGCTGGCCATTCCATACGCTGTATTGTTTCAGCTTCCAGCATATTCTCCACAAGACGAGCTGTATGTGGTGTCGCATTATCATCTTGTAAAACAAAGGAATCTCCAATGGCTGCTGCGTAGGGTATGACATGAGGTCTCAATATCTCGTCTGTATATCTGCGGGCCGTCAAAGTACCGTTCCGAATGATATGCAAGTCCGTACGCTGTACGGACGTACGCAGGTACGCTGTATGCAGGTACGCTGGGCCCGGAAACATCGCGACTGGTCCATGGATCAGTGGTAGAGAGTTGCCTGGTCAGATGAATCACGGTTTGTCATTCATCACGCCGATGGACGTGTCAGGATACGCCGTCTTCCTGGCGAACAGTTGCTCTCTCAATGTACAGTAGGTCATACACAGGCCGGTGGTGGCGGTATTATGCTTTAGGGGACGTTCTTTTGGGCGTCTCTGGGACCCATGGTTGTGGTAGAGTAGACCATGAATACTACAGGGTATCTGTACATTATTGTGGATCAGTTGCACCCTTACATGGCCTCTGTTTTTCCAGCTGAAAATGGAATGTTCCAACAGGACAATGGCCCGTGTCACAATACTAAAATTGTGTTGGAGTGGTTCCAGGAACATGATGCTGAATTCCAGTTAATGTCCTGGCCACTTAACTCACCGGATCTCAATCCGATAGAACACATTTGGGATGTCATGGGACGGCAGCTCAGAGTTCAAAGACCACCAATTCGTAATATCTCGGATTTGTGTGACCGTTGCTTAAACATCTGGCACAATCTGTCTCCGGCCATCTACCAAGGACTTGTGGCATCCATGCCAAGGCGGGTTGAAGCTGTGTTGCGCGCCAAAGGTGCGCCAATTCGTTATTGACAAGGGGTCATAATGTTTTGGCTCTTGAGTGTAATATTTGGATGCTACAGTATTATAAACATTGCTGAATAAGGATAGCTCTTATGAATACAAATTTATATAAAAGTGTGGTTGAACATTGTTTTTGGCTAACCAACCTTTCCCCTTTCTGTTAATAATACTGAGCAAAATCTAATTGAAAATAATGGATAGAATATCTAAATTCATGACAAGAAAAATGTAACTTACCTAAAAAAATTGCTTTCAAAAATGCATAGCCCGCGCTAAATCTGACTACAATGAACGTTATTGCCAGATTCTGGACCCAAATACAAATTTAAAGCATGGAGTTGGGGAATAGTAGCACTTTGCAAAAGTATAAAATTAATAGAAATAAAACAATCAAAAAGAATGTGTAAATAATACCGTTACTTTTTTTTTTTTGAAGGACACTAGGATTATAAATTTATTTAAATATTTTTAAGAAATTACAATGGTTAAAATAAAACCAAGAGAGTAAGTAATTTTATCTAAAATTTAAGTATGCAGTTCACTGTATCTCGAAAAAATGATAATTTTATAATAAAAAGCTATTAATAGTCTAAGGAATTTAATCCTTGCAACTTAGAATTTCTTTATACAAATAACTATTAATAAAATTAATTAGGTATTTTTAAATCAAGCATTATTTAATGAAATGTTTATAGTTTTTGATTTTTTCGAACAAGAAATTTATTGCTTTATATATAATTAATAATAATATCTCTAAATATAAAATCCTGTACATAACTTTCCCAATGAGGTGCTCTTATAATATTGAATTTAAATTCATCTCTTTTGTCATAAATATTAGTAATTATAACATTGTCTTTTAATTTAATTTCTATATCACGAAAATTTACCTCACTGTTGTTACTGTTTTTCTGTATTAAATCGAGGTATTATGTATAAAAAGTAGTATTAGGTTTAAAATTGTCTTGCTTGCCAAAAATTATAATATCTGCTATATAGCAAAAAATGTGATATTCAGAATTATCTTAATGAAGTTATTTTTTAAATAATGTAAATATAAACCGGCAAGACAGTTGCTGGCAGGGCCACCTTGTGTGGCAAACCTTTAATCTATTGTTAAAAGTTACCTAAATAATATATATAGTTTTCTTTTAGTAGAAATCAAATGAGAGAGAACTAAATCTGTCAGAATTAATATTTTTAAATAAATTATTTTTATGTAATTTTAAAAGTATTTTTTATCATATCATCAATATTAAAAGAGTTGAAAAGATGTTCAAAAAATCTAAACTGCAGACTGAAGAAATCTTTTTATCTTTAATTTGTTCAATATGTGAGATTACAAATCACTTTGTGCCCTCTTAACTTGCTTAAAATTGGTGATGTTCCTGACCACGAAATTCGTTTCCGATCAGTTGCAATTGCTCATTCCAATGGAAGCATCCAAGGATTCGTCAAATGTATATGTAAAACAAAGTGACACAAATTGGTCTTTGTGTGAAAAGTGTAATAAAAAATGGAATTCATGCCTACCACACACACATGTTGCAACAAATAGGTTAATTTTAATTTCTTTTCTATTTTATGCGGAAATTTTGTTTCCTTAATGAGAAAGGCATAAATTTGTTTTGTACAGCCTTCATATTCTCCTTTACGTATCTTGAATAATTTTTATGATGGCACTCTCATTATTTTTTCAGAATAACATTTGCATTTTTTAGGAATGTACGTTATTGACACAAAAGCTTTATCAGGACCTTTTTCAATGCTTTGCTTAATAGCATTGGTCATTCTATAGAATACCTAGGTATTATATACTACAATGCCTAGGCAATGTATGTAATAATTCTCAAAATTAAAACTTTCCTAAAAAAGTCTGGCATTATATACAATGCTAGGCATTCTATAAAATACTGGCGTTTGCCGGTAGTATACACAGTGGTGGCTAAAATAATGGACACTTTTTAAAATTGTTATGTTTTTAAATTTGTATCATTATAAAAAAAAATTTATGTTGCACAAAATGCAAAGTCTTTTATATCATTTTACAGAGAATTTAATACTGGATCCAATACATAAAACAAAATTCAAATATTTGCAACACAAAAGAAAATTATGCTGCAATAACTATCGATACACATTAGATACTCATAATAGAAATTAGTCATCAGTGTTTAGTGGGGTGGCCTTTATTTTTTTATTACAGCTTCACATCGATGTTTCGTTGAGCTGAAAATAGTTTTAAGCTCTTCCCTCGTTATTACATGATGCCAGGAAACAATTATATCCTCAATTGGTTCTTTTTTAACATAGGGAAGTCAAATTTCTCACCACACATCTCTTTCTTCGTGTCCAATCTACTCTTTTATTTGATGTCATTGCTTCTTGACTAAATATCATTGTTGTCCTGGCCAGGAAACAGTTCTGACCTCAATCATATTGAAAACATGTGGCAACGTTTGAAAACTCTTGTCTGGATGAGGTACCCATGAATTAAAATTGCAAGACAAGCGGGTGATTCAGATTTGGAAACTGGAAGTTTTGCTTAAGATGTAGGGAAGCAAATTCAACAAAAAACAAATCAGATAAAGGTTAAAAAAAAAAAAAAGGTGAACCACATCTGATGATGACAGAAAAATAAAAATATTATGCCTCCAAGATAAAAGATGTCATCAAGGGCCTTCAGAAGTTATTTGAATGATGTTGGTATTTCTGTCAATTAAGAAAACAGTTAGGAGAAGATTATTATACACACACAGATGTTAGGTTAAGAGGTAGAATTCCACACAAAAAAGCGTTATCTCAATTTGCACCTGCGCTAAAAAGACTGCAGTGCGCAAAGAAACACATTAATTGGACAAATGATCAGTGTTTACAAGATATATAGATCGATGAAACTAAGATATCGTTATTCGGTAGTGATGGCTGAAAATATGCGAAACGTAGAATAGAGAAAAGCTATATTCTGACTGCATCCAGGCAACTGTGAATTATTTACATAGTTTTATGATTTGGTTATGCATATCAGCAGATGGTATCGTTCGCCTTCCTATTACCGATGTGACACTGAATGTCAGAAATTACATTGACACAATTCTAGAACCCAACATGCTTCATTTATTTTTCAGCAAGATTCTTCTCCTTGCCACACAGTTAAGTAATCGGAAGACTTGGGTATCGTTCTGAGATCATTGAGTTGTTGTCCTGGCCAGGAAACAGTCCTGATCGCAATCCTATCAAAAACTTGTGACACCGTTAAAAAAACTCTTGTCCGAATGAGGTACTCATAAAATAAAAAGGAACTAATTGAGGATATAATTGTTTCCTGACAGCATTTAATAGCAAAGGAAGAGCTTAAAACTATTTTCGACTCAATGAAACATCGATGTGAAGCTGTAATAAAAAATAAAGGCTACCGCACTAAGCACTGATGAATAATTGCTGTCATGAATATCTAATGTGTATCGATAGTTATTGCAGAAGACCTTTTTTTGTGTTACAAATATTTGAATATTTTTTTTGTATTGAATTCAGTATTAAATATTCTGTTTAAAATGATATAAAATACTTTGCATCTTGTACTACGTAACATTTTCTATAAGCATACAAACTTAAAAACATAACAATTTAAAAAAGTGTCTACAATTTTGGCCACCACTGTACAATAAGTGAAAAATTTGCAATAATTTCTAAATATTACAGTAGTTAGTTGCTGGATAAATACTTTATGCAGCTTTGAAAAATATAGCTTTTGTAAGTATACATATAGTGAGAGAGAAATTATCAACCGCATTTCAACCTTTTATGATAAATAAGGAATTTACATTAATAATTTTGAATATCTCTTCACAAGCCAGTAGAATTACTTATGGATTTAGTAGATACATTAATAAGTCAAGAAAAATGATTTAAGATATCAATATAAGTAAGTTTATGTCTTAAGGCAACATCAAAAGCATAGTGAAGAAATCGATCCCCTGAAAGATAAAAATTATTCTATTTACAGTTTTTTATTTTGCAGATCTCTCATTTCAATTCTATTGATATTATTAAAAAACTACTATAAATTTTCGATGATAATACATTTAATAATATATAATAAATTTATGATCAGTTTAACTACCTGAGTACTCATAACGGTAATTAGTATAAACAAGTTAACTGTTACTACAAGATGGACCAGTAATAATTGTCTAGTTAATATCTACTTATGCTTTCATGTACATAACTATATATATAGACATATCAATATAATGAGGATCTTAACTTTTTTGGCAAAAATAGAGATTTCACATTGACTATATTTTTTTATCCAAACAACCAAAATTTGATACCAAAAAACAATAATATTGAATAGTGCAGATATTAAACCACATCTTCGAAAGACAACAATATCCAGTAATATTAAAAATTAGAGAGAGGATTTTAATTTCAATATTATTGAAGTACCTTGTTGGAATAGAAACATAGATATCTCTATTGATAGAAATATTATTATAAATTTTATTCAACGCAGCAAGTACTAAGTTTTTCAAAATTTTAAACTATAGTGATTTATTGAATTTTGCTTAGAACAAAAATACTCATTTACTTTTATAAAAAGTTACACACTTTGCTGACACACTATAAATATCTGTGTGTAATTTAAATAAATAATCGTTATGATAAAAATATTTTTTTAATTAATTTATTATATAAATATAATTATAGTTTTAGTTAATATTAATTTACACTCTTAGATATAATGAGACCTACTGCTTACTAGCTTTGAATTTGCTTATAGACCTGACATTAACTTGTTATTTTTTTATTAGAGCAGTGATCTAAGCATTTTCGAATACATTTAGATATGAGCTTTTTTTCCTATTCTTTATTAACGTATTCAAAAGATCCATCCATTATATAATATTTAGCATTTGGTTCGGTCCTATGAAAGAGGGCTAAGATGGAGATTGGTAAACCACCAGAGCTGGTTTTAAATTTTCAAACCAGTCGTCAAACAGCTATGTTTATAGGTACTGAAGCATCCATTTTGGAATTTTGATATTTCTCTCATTTTGAGTTTTTAAATTTATATATATAATTAAATTAGATCTAAAATTAAATCCCTAGACCACTTATAACTTTTACTTTCCCGTTACATCTTCAAGTATTAAATTTATTATCCAGTTCGGGAATGAAGAACACATGGCTTTAACAGAACTTTGCGCTCCGACCATTTATTTTTATTACCTAGTATTTCAAATACGTCTTCAATAATAAATGTACTTGAAAAGACATCTGGCTTATGAGTAGCCGCGGACTCTGATATTTAACACGTGTCTATCTCTCTTAGCAATCAGATCCAAAAGTGATTTCATGGAATAAAGACATAAAGACAGTTCAAAATAAAATGTTTTGATGTTCACTCGAAAAACACGACACACACACACACACATATATATATACATATATATATATATATATATATATATATATATATATTATGTGTGTGTGTGTGTGTGTGTGTGTGTGTGTGTGTGTGTGTGTGTGTGTGTGTGTGTGTGTGTGTGTGTGTGTGTGTGTGTGTGTGTGTATCATCCAGCCTTAATGTGACCCAATAGCTAATTCCCAAACCGTTCGGTTTAGATATGCACTTCCAATTTAAAAAAATGTTTTAAAAAAAGGTAAGGAATTTTTTACGTGCTTTTCGAACCAAAAGACCCATTTACAAAAAAATTACAAAAATTAATTTTTTATACGGTCTCCAGGTTCACCTATATTTAGAAAAAGATGCAGTACACAAAAAGTTTCATTTTATTACGATAAAAACTGGCCGAGTTATGCCTACATAAATTTGAAGCATCTGAGTTGCTCAGAAAAGGGGGTCGTATATAAATTGAGTTTTATGAACTGTAATTCACTATTTACAGAAAGAGCAAAAGAAAAACATCATAGTAATTGAAACATCGCCGTAAACATCATAGATTGACAATTTTTATTGCGGTATGGCAAACAATAAAAATTAAATTAAAGAAATACAACTTGTACTGAAAAGATTAAAAAACCTTGTTTTAAGAAATAGCAGCAAATTAATACAGGATTTGCCATTCAAATTATAGCATAATGTGGAATAATGCGCCCATCATGAATCAGGGGTTTTATTCTATCGGAATGACCTAATTAACTTAAATAATGGTGAAGGCACGAGACACAGGAAATACGTCCATTGCAACTCCCAGTTTTATACAAACGCTGAACAGCACGGGTAATTGTGCAATAAGATGGATGTCTTCGAGTGGGGAATTAAATGGCATAAAGTCTTGCCGCCTCTCTCTTATTTCGATTACTCTGCCCATAAAACAGTACCATTTCGCAGTTTCTTCATTTGTATACATCTCGTTCTCCCCTACTAGAATTCGTAATATTAGAATACGACTGTATGCAATTGCAAGCGACTACACAACAGATTTTTAACGTTCGTCATGATCAGCAAAAACGCAGCAAATCAGACTGAAGCCGTAGCATATAAGACTATTTTTGGAACTCCTATTAAAATGTTTTCTTCGTCCAAAATATTTTATTTTTTCTACGTTTTACACATACACAGAATAAATTTTATTTCATAATTACTCAATTATTGTATTATTAACGTATGCTTTTAAATTTAAAAACGATTTACATAAGAGTGACGTGCAAGAGCGAAAGTTTCCTAGCAGAGTTCCAACTAATTTCACTTTGGAGACGGCCCCTTACTAGCTTCTTGAAAATAGCCTAGAAAATGCACATAAAGTATGATTTTCAAAGTTCCATAACTCGGCCAGTTTTTATCGTAATAAAATGAAATTTTTTGTGTTTACTTAGTTTTTGTGTACTGCATCTTTTTCTAAATATGTGATAGGACCTGGGGACCGTATAAAAATTAATGTTTGTAATTTTTTTTCTAAATGGGTTTTTTGGTTTGAAAAGCACGTAAAAACATTCCCTACCTGTTTTAAAACATTTTTCAAATTGGAAGAGCATATCTAAACCAAACGGTTCGGGAATTAGCTATTGGGTCACATTAAGGCTGGACACCCTGTATATATATATATATTCTTTTTTCAAAGATTGTCCCTTTCATAAAGACTTAATAAAGATATTAGTGAGAATTTTTATTTTTACAAATCTGGAAAAATTTGATGTAAAATGCCTTCCCTCTTATCTATAGCCTTCCTATAGTTTTAAGTATTTTCTTTAATGGTTTAAATTTTCAATTTTTCCTCCTTCTATCTTGAATTGTGAAACTTTTTAACAAAATAAATTTTTAAGTCAAGTTGAAATGAAAAATTAGATCATTATTAAAAAAGAGGAAATCATTAAGCACGCAAAATTTATCTTTAAATTTTATCTCATAGAGTTAACTGATTTAAAAATTATAATCACTATATAATACAATATATTTAATGAATATTTATGTGTGTGTATTCTTTGTATTTTCTTTTTGTAACTTAATTTCATTATTTCCTAAATTATTTCATTCAATTTATAGTTTATTTTTACCGCATTGATCAAATATTTTTTTTTTTTCCATTTGCGATACAATTATTTTTTTTAATTTTTTATTTGATTACTAAACACTTACAATTTAATAATGTTGTCACTCTAGGTAGAAGAGGACGAGGATGATGACGAAGAAGATAATTTAAGACTTGAAAGTTTTTCAAAAGAAATATACATGGTTTGTAGTTTTTATTTATTGTTTCCATTCATAAATGGTTTTTCAGTGGTTATCCCGTTCTTCCCTTAAAATAAGATTCAGTCTTATACACTCATGTCCAAAATTAAGGTCACAAACATAAAATCTGTGAAAACAAATGAATCATTCAGAGTGTTGTCAAAAAATTTGGCACAGACAGATGTTACAATGTGAGAAAGAATATAGCAACATGACAATGAAGAAAAGATTTTAATTTTTGATAAAACAAAGGTTTTTATCAAAAAATGGGAAATCATGAATTAAGAGATAAAGCATTTTACTAGGGAAAAGTCTGTCTTATATGGAGTGTCTTATACGACCACTGTGAACTGCAATATAAGCCTCACTCTGAGTTGCTATACTGTTTATGAGGGTGCCAATAAGTATCTGTGGCAACAAAGCTCATTCTTCCAAAAGCGGAACTTTTATTCCCTGGGGGAGGGGGGGGGGAAACCTGGTAGGATAACTACGATGAGAAATGGCTTTTCCTAAACCATCCCAAACATATTCAATAGAATTGTGATCCAGAGACTTCGAGGGTTAATCAATACGACGAATATCAGCTCCTTCAGGAAATTCATCAACAACGTGAGTTCTGTGTGGCCACGCATTATCATCCATAAAAATATATTCCGTACCCACAGCACCCAGAAAAACCTCGCATAGACTTCCAGGATCCCTATAGCGCTGTCAAGTACCCGCATCGAAAATGTACAGTGGTGTACGATTGCCCAACATTATGCTACCACACGCGATTCCCTTTGCCATCAAATCTGTTTATTTTTGATACGTAGGAGAGATGAAAGCGAGCTCCAGTTTTTCTCCCGGGGAATACTCGACTAGAATCACTTTGCCTGGTATATTTTGACTCATCTCTGAAAAGAACACGCCTTCATTATTGTGGTGTCTACGACTGATGTTTTCAGCTCCACAATATCTGTTTTTTCCTGCTGGATGCAGTCAAAGGGACTCGCCAGATTGGGCGCCGTACCTAAAGGCTAGTCTCTGCAAGACGGCTGTAGAATGTTTGCCTGGAAGTTCTTCCAGACACAGCAGCATGGTCACGAGGAAGCTGAGGAGCCGTTGTCCGCCTATATCTTAGTGCGCTTAATGCCTAGTAACGATCCTGTGCAGATGTCAGAGCGCTCTTTCGACCATGTTTGACCTTTCTAGTGGTAGTACCACTAGGAAGGTCAAACATGGAATTGTTTGGAATTGATTCCATAACCGATAGACCACTTTTCTTCACACCACTTGTACCCATCGAGCCCCCTCTGCTTGAAACTAGCCAGCTTCAAGCCTGCTAGCGGTTCTCTATCTCAAGAAATCATCTAAACGATTATGATAAGTCATACTAACTGCAAACAAACTAACTGGTTTGTTTTAATGCAATATTCACAAAATTGGAGGCAAGATTCCATATGCTTCAGCGGTCTCAATCCAGTAATTCTGCAAAAACTAACGCTAAGCTACATCTTTTCCTAAACTGAAGGCTGATATTGTACTACCCGTTCTTTAAAATACACTCATGTCCATAAATTAAGGATAATTCAGAATCACACAGAAATTGAACTCTAATATAAAAATTTCACCTGTAGAATTATCACACACATCTTGAAGAAGAATATGCAAAATTACAGGAAACCACCAGATGGCGCGGATAGTACGTCACAATGACGAGAGTGTAAGTGAGTGAGTAAGAGAATATTAACGTCGCACTGATTAGTAACACGAGGGCTTTGGTGACGGTCCGCGTAATTTTGAACCATGGTCAAGTGACGCGGACGACACCTGAGCTGGCACCCCCCCCTCTCCTAACTACCACACCACGCCAACGGGAGGACGTTTGAGCTCTCGACAGATTTAACGTGCATGGCTCCCCTACACGGCGGATCTTTAGTGGTACTAGGATCGAACTCATGACAGGCTAGCCATGATCCGATGCCTAGACCACTCGGCCACCGCGGCCACATGACGAGAGTGTGAGAGAGGGGTATATAAGGAATGGTGGCAAAGAAGTAAAATTGTTCACAAGCGCTTTAAAAGCCTTTCAGTGCAATAACCGCATAGTTATGGCACAAAGGAAGCATTTAGATTATTTTTTACGTGTAGAATTATCGGACGACTGGAATGTGGACGTACCCAGCTGGAAGTGTCCGAGGAACTTGGAATCGCCCAGAGTGTCATCTACAGGCTTTGGCAATGATTTCAATATGATGTTAATGTGAGTAGATATTACAGCACAGGTCGCCCGCGAGTTACAACGCCGAATGAGGACCGGTATTTGGCACTTACTGCCAAAAGAAACAGACGGAGCACAGCATCAGACCTATCTCGTCAGCTCTCTTCAGCTACCGGTACGACAGTTTCAAGGCAGATCGTGTACAGACGCTTAGGGCACATTGGTCTATATGCTCGTAGGCCTGTCAGATGTGATCCCCTTACCGCAACTCACTGTCGCCTGCGATTAACTTGGAGTAGAGAGCATCCATTGTGGACACCGCAATAGTGGTCTTGTGTGATGTTTTCCGACGAGTTCATGTTTAGTTTGCAGATTCTCGCCGGACTTTCATATGGAGAGCGCCATGTACCCGTTACCACCAAGAGAACACCATTAAACGACACCGTTATGGTGGTGCAGGATGGCTCGTTTGGGGAGGAATTATTCTTGGTTCCAGAGTTGACCTGCATGTTCAGAGTGTAACGATGACAGGCCACATCTATCGGGATGTCATTCTGGAACAACATGTACGTTTGTTTCGGGACGCCATGAGTGCTGAATTTCTGTTTATGGATGACAACGCCCGTCCTCACCGTGCAAACATTGTAGACGAATGCCTTCAATCGGAGGATATCACCCGTATGGATTGGCCAGCATACTCACCTGACTTGAATCCAATAGAGCATGTGGGGGATATGCTTGGCCGATGAATTGCAATCCGTCAACCCTCTCCCTCCTGTCTACCGGAACTTCGGAGGGCATTGCTTGATGAGTGGTGTATTATCCCCCAAGATCAGATTGATAATTTGATACCCAGCATGCGTAGGCGTTGTAAGGCTTGTATTGCATCGTCCTGGAGACATACTCCGTATTAACCATCATACTAACCATGTTATACTGTTTTTTGTAAAAGGTAATTTTTTGAAATTTGCTCCAGGGAGTAAAAATCGCAATTTTTATTAATTATGTCAAACATATAGCATCTTTTTTGCTCTTTACCCTTTGTTTAATAAATAGACTTTACAAATAAGTCAAATTGGTTTTGCTTCTGTCTCTTTCTTTGTCTGAACTTCATTATCCTTAATTTATGGACATGAGTGTATATAAAATACACAAATTCTATCAGTTTTTCTTGAGGCATTTTAAAATTATGATGAAAAACATGTTTGTGACCTTAATTTTGGTCATTAGTATATTTGCCGGAGAAAAAGGCTTAAGGGGCTTATTTTCAGGTAATGCCTGATTGGCCGTGTACCATAGTTACATTTTATTCATGATCAAAAACACATTTCTTTTTACATATTCATGTACGAAAGTTTGCATTAATTCAAATATATTAATGTCGTTTTCCGAAACATCTTAATACAGCTCTGTTACAATTAAAAATGATACCAGTGTTTGTCATCAACATGAATGTAGGCTCTAAATCTGTTTAAAAGTGATCGCTTAAGGAATATTGAGTAACTAGTTAAATTTATTTCCTTCGCTTCTTCAATAATCCTTTATCGCATTTCAGTTACATTTTCGATTTGTTTAAAAGAAGTAAAAGGCACAGACACTTTGAACATTTAGTTAATTAAAGCATTACAAAAAATGTTTTCCGTTTTATTTTGAAATTTATTGCTTAGTTTGAATTACAAACTTAAGATTGAGTTTTTTAGAAATAAGTCATTTTGTAAGAAAGAAAAAAACAAATTGGCAGTTATAGAGACTGCCGATAGAAGTGAAAACTTAGAACTTTTACTATTAAAATTTGAAATTTCATAATGTTTGAATTAAAATTATCAACATAAATCTGATTTTCACATCTATTGACACTCCGAGCAACAACTAAATGCATGTTTCTATGGTTTTTTATTATTCAAATATATTACGGGCTATACAAGATCATGACAAAATATATATAAATTTCAATGAAATACGAATTAATATACAATCATATTACTTATGGATAATATTTGTATTTACTTAGATTTCAATGTATTTGATTTTTAACATTATTTAATTGTTTGCACATTGTCATCATTAATTTCAACAATACTTAGACTTTACTTTCAATTATTTAATTTTTTTCTAAAAAAGATACAATATGCTTATGGTAACTAAAGTAAGAAAGGAAAATAATTGATTCAAATTTATCTAAGTATCGCGTAAAAACCACATCGATCGTTGTTTTATATTTTGTAGTACTGAGTTTTCGAACATTGGACATATTTAGAATGAGTGTTTCATTTAGAAAATCAATTAGTGGTAGATTTTTATCATCTGCAAAGTTAATATTGAAGTCTCCACTTAAAATCATCGGTACATTATCATATTTTTCACCAAATCTTTTTTCGAGTATTTCAAAACCTTCTTTTTTATAAATCATCAAATTTTCGAATAAAAATTATTGTATCTGTTTCATAGATTTTCCAGGCGAAATATAAACGGCAACCAATTATATGTATTGCCCATTCTCAGAATCGCAAAGATCAATGCCCAGTATATACACATTGAACTTTTCACTAAATCCATTCAATTTCACTAAAAGATATACACAGCACTATATACGTCAGCTGTATAGCTACTAATATACTGCTATAAGCATGTCGGTGACGCGAACGCACCAGATTTCACCCATCCAAAAAGTGTCTAAGCGAACAGTAAACTGCGCATGCGCCAGTCAGAGCATGTCGGTGACGCGAACCCATAAGATTTTCCCCTACCCAAAAGTGCCCAACGCCGCTAAAGAAGTTTTCACTTAAAAAATTACAATAATTGTTGCGGTTAAAAAAGTAGAAAGTACTGTACCATTTTGGAATCTTAGTGAAATGGATCATCTTTTGATATAACTTGCCTGGAATCGTACTTAATATTTTTCTTTTAATAAAAAATTAAAGATAAGTGACATCATTTTCTCAAACAAACTACGTTGATTTTAACTAAACCAGCAAATTTTTCAGCCCAACTTGTGACATTAAGTGTGCCTACATTAGGGAAAAAATATTTATAAAATTGGAAAATTAGAAAATTATTAGGTCACAGCATCTAATCATGTGTGATGAAGGGTGTCAATTTTAAACATTTCCAAATTTTGAATAGTCATTCTCTAACCATGTGACATGGAATTTTATTTTATTTTTCCCGAAACTGAAATGACTCCCCCCCCCTCTCCTAATTCCATGCCCGCTCGACATCGCATTTGATTAGCTCACTAAAAAGTTGCTACAAAGTTATTTAGCGTAGAAAATTACTTTCTTTCTGAATCGAACATATAAACACACTGAATGAATAATGAATTTTAAGCATCGGACTTTATTTCAATTCCTACTATCAGTTCCCACTCGGAAGGAAGCACGCAAATAACATGAAATTTACAACATGCATTAGCGGAGGTGAGATATGCAAATGATTAGAATTTCAGCGCAAACACACATCACGCGCGCCTATGGCGCCACTTCAAAGCGCTATTTAAGGCTTGGAGATTTCAACGATTTCAAGTTCGGCAATTGTGTTTTTTTCAAAAAACGATCAATTATATCTCGTAGAAAACAGCGATCAGCTTTTGATCAAGTATCCGAGTTCGACAGAGGAAGGAAAGTGGCCTACCGAGATTGTGCATTATCTTTCAGGGAAATCGGTAGTCATGTTGGACGAAACCAAACAACTGTAATGCAGATATGTGACCGGAGGGTACAACGGACCGACGTGGTCGATCGCATCCACCTCAGTGCACCACTTCACGTGAGGACAGGCAAATTGTGCGGCATGGCAGTGACGGATCGCTCAGTCACATCACGAACCATAGCACAGCACATTGAGTCTGTAACACATCATTCAGTGTCTGCGCATACCATTCGACGCCGTTTACAGCAGAGTGGTCTGTCCGCAAGACGTCCATTGCTTGGTCTACCCTTGACGCTGAACCAAAGACGTCTCCGCCGCCAATGGCTCGATGAAAGAAGGATGTGGGTGGCAGAATTTAATGAAGTTGTCTTTACTGACGAGTCACGCATCTGTCTGCAACACCACGATGGTCGGATTCGAGTCTGGAGACATCGTGGAGAAAGGATGCCGAACAGCTGCGTTATGCACCGCCACACTGGTCCTGCACCGGGTATTATGGTATGGGGCGGTATTGGATATCACTCTCGCACTCCTCTAGTACGCATTGCCGTTACTTTAAACAGCCAGCGCTACATCTCCGAGGTGTTGGAGCCAGTTGTCCTTCCTTACCTTCAGGGCTTGGCCACAGCCATATTTCAACAGGATAATGCGCGACCACACGTGGGACGCATTGTCCAAAGGTTCATCATCAATAACCAGATTGAATTGCTGTCCTGGCCGGCTCGCTCTCCGGATCTTTCGCCGATAGAAAACATGTGGTCCATGGTTGCTGAAAGGATTGACCCAGATTACACCCCCAGCTGCCCCACCAGAACAACTTTGGCAACGTGTGGAAGCTGCTTGGTCTGCTGTACCCCAAGAACACATCCAAAGTCTCTGAATCAATGCCGAGGCGTGTGGCAGCGGTGATCTCCAACAATGGCGGCTACTCTGGCTATTGGTTCTGGCAGGAGCCACATTTCACAGAAGTCTATAAATTTTATCATTTGATACTTGGTCAACGTGTTATCTACAAATTAAATTTTGTTGTGCTATCTCTTGTCTTTCTTGGTGTTGCATTTACGGTGGCAGCAGTGTACTTAATTAAAAATTTTACTTTATATATATATATATATATATATATATATATATAGGTTATCATCAATCGAAAAAACTCAAGGGCTTTGGGGGGGGAAGGTCATGACCCCTAGGACACCCCCCTTGTGTACGCCCCTGCTTGTTTTATTTTATTTCTTTTGTTCCTAGCTAAACTCCGATGCGTAAAAAAGCATGATGTATTCAAAAGTATTGCTGTCACCCATTGCAATATTTTTCCTACTTTTAATTCAAACGTTTTATCCACGTTGTGCTTAAAGTACAATTGCTCCGTTCTATTCGTGCTCTACAATTTTACTGAAATATATTGCAAGGAAGTTTATCAGTTGTATTTATAAGACTTCAGAAGAATTAAAGGAAAAAAAGTATGATATATGTTGAACAAATGACTTCCAAATTTCATTCAAAGATGCGAAATCCATCCAAACTCTTGATAATTAGAATTTGATAACAGAAATTATAATATTAAGGGGGTTCACCCATGGGACGGCCTGTTTTTTTAAGCATTCTTAGAGAATTCTTTTTGATGACCAGTAAAAAGAATTGAAAATTGACTCAATTGAAAATATCAAAAATTGGATTTTTGATAGACATCAGAAGAAAAAGTTTCGAATTTCATGGGTTTTTTTGTTATGTTTTTATAATAAAAAAAATAGAAATATTTTTTTTAAATTTTTGAATGATCATAGTCCATTTGGTGCGTATATATGTGCTGAATCTACCCTATAAATTTGAAGTCATTCGGTCGAACCGTTTTTGAGATACGATGAAGAAAAGTTTGAAAAACACAGTTTTGTAAGAAAAACGCTTTTAAAGTTTCAAGTCCGATTAAAACAAAGAAAATTTTAACTTACCCTCAATCTGCGATGCCTGATGACGAAGACTAAAACAAGTTCGACGAAATATTCAGTAACTATAGATATTTCCTTTTAAACCTCTACAAACTTGTCTATACTTGAATGAACGTATATTTGCATATATGGGTCAATGGTATCAAGCCGATTGTACACAATAGGCGCTCCAATTCAGCGCTCCGAACATCTGCTTTTCTAGCACTTGCTCTTTATGGCGACTTCATATTTTAAAAAATCACTTTACCACCATATTCTAAATATGTTACGGAAACGATTTATGGAAAAAAAAATTTGATTTGATCGGCTGATTAAGGTGGTTCACCCATCACATGGGTGTGTGAACCACCTTAATCAACCGATTAAACTGTACAGGGGTGTCGACTTGAAACTTACTGAGAAAAACTCTTTTTATCCCTGCACGAAATTCATCTTTAATTGTTATCTAAATTTGGCAATGAATTGATTGAATATTTATTTTCCTTAATGAGTTGAAATTTTGCAAAAAAACTATTTTTAAATATTTTTTTAATAATCCCCGTTTCACATGTAACACCCCACATGATTAAAAAAAACTTAAATTTTTTGCTCTTTTATAATAAAATCCATTGAGATAATGTTTTACAAAGGGTGATAAAACATTTGAAACAAATTGGCTGCAATTTTTTTCTTCGGTTTTTCCCCTTCAAAATTCTAATTATATATAATGTATTTAGTTACGACAACAACGCAACGGACCTGATGCACAGGATGTGAAATGTGACAGTGAAAAGGATTCAAACAATGCAAAAGATTTTGGTTACATTGGTAATCGCCTTCTTCTTCCACGTGGTACAGTTCCTACTTCAGAGAAGGTTGGTCGATCTATAATGCTTAAAGAAAGTACTCTTGTTACAGAAAAATGTGCCAGTACAAGTACTACTAGTTTATATGATGTCAGTCCCGAAAATAACGTCACGAAACATAATCAGTTTGGTACAGGACAACAGCAATCAGAAGATAATTTGAAGTAAGTAGTAATTACTTTTAGTGAAAATATTTAAAAACAGTTACCAGAACAAATATTGTTATTTTTGAGGATAAATTTTATTTTTTTACGTGGTTATTAAATAAATGAAGATTTGGTTGAGTGGTATTAATATCGAGCTACTGTAACAGGATTTTTTTCTTTTTAGAACCATATCACGCGTCCAGTCAGATACCAGTTTAGACAAAGAAATGGCTGCTCTTAACAAAGAGATACAAAGCATACAAATTGAATGTGAGTCTTTGGTTAGTCGACATATTAGAGAACAGTGGTTTAGATGTCGTGCAGGACATCAATACGTGGCCTTTGGGGACATAAGGGCATCTACCATAGAGACTGCCCAATCATTATCACCACAAAATCCAGCAAACAACGATCCTAAAGAAAGTACTTCAACAGCAGAAACTCCTCTACCTGTTCTTCCAAATGAAAAAAATCTTTTGAAACATAAAAAGGAAAGCGTTGCCCAATGGGTTAAAAGTGTGACTTTTGAAACTAAACCGAAACCTAAGAAACATAGTGCTGAAAGTTTAATGAACTCTTTTACTGGGGAGATTTCAGCTCGCGGTGCCCCACTTACCCTTGAGCTTGTTCCCATACCAGACTGCAATATCGGAAAATTTCTCGAATACGAAGACCTTCATAAAAATTTTCCAAATTCTCCAAAACTTGTTGATAAAAGTACACAACTTTGCGAAAGTGATGTTGCGAGTGTTGTTAGTTGTGATACATGTCGGTATTGCCAAGTACTTGTGCATCAGAAGTCCTTATCGAGGATCTCGGATCAAAGTGCTCGCTACCTTCCAAGTTTCGAGTACAGTAATCCACAGTCTCAGCAACAATTTCCATGGTACAATGCTTCCAGAGGAATGAATAGGACAACGAGTAGTGATCCTTTCGTTGCAGAACCTAGTAAATTGCCAATCAAACCGGCTAGCATTGCTGGTAGAGATTTCATTGATCGCCAAGTTGAAAGAAATAAAAATTATGTGACATTTTATCCTTGTGCCACTATGTACACTAATCAAGAAAACTTACAACATACCATATGGCTTCAACAACAATTATTTCGGCAAGCACTGGCTCATAAGCATTATAAAAAGGCTAGTACGATACCCACTTGCGCTCCGCCCAATCTAAAACAATGGAATCAAAAGTATCCCTCGTCGTCATTGGACAGCTTACCACCAACGACCCATCCTCCACATTTGCCAACACCTGGTATGTTAACAGTTGAACCACCTGGTCTAAAAAGTCCCGGTAAATACATTGATTGATTTTTTTTTGTCTTTTTCTAATAACATTTATCAAATGTTTACATTATTGTTATTCAAAAGAGTTAAAACTTTTTGTAAAAAAACCATTAAGTTGATAAACAAATATTTTTAAATTAAGTAGATATTTTAATTTTCATAAATATTTTTAAATATGTGTGTGTGAGTAACAGATACCATAAAAATACACCCCGATCTGTTAAAGAAAGAGAAAAATGAAACTAATCTGCAATTAATTTTAGTACAATTTAAATGTACTAGTTTTTTCTTATTTTTCTTAGAACTGTATATAATAAATAGTTTTTATTTTTACCTTCAACAATTAATTTTTTTTTAAAAAAAAGAGATTTTAGATTTATTATCCAAAAGTTGCACAGCTTTTATTTACTTCAACAATTAATTTTTAAAAAAAGAGAAATTTCAAATTTGTTATCCAAAAAATATAATTTTATACTTGCTCTACACAGCTTTTTTCCTAAAAAACAGACCAAACTGCTGAAATTTCATGAATTACATCGTCTGAAATCTAGATATATATTCATGACTTTTAAGCTATATTCTTAGTTTACATTGCATAGTATAAAATTATTGTAATGTTTTCTTGAAATCCAAATTAATTCTGTTTAATCAGAGGTGGATTAAGGTAGTTGAAGGCCCATGGTGGTAAGAGGTTTGACGCCCATGGGCTCAAAAGTCGAAAACTAAAATTGTAAAGAAATTCGCTCACCTTAAATTTTCCAAATAGGATGTATTGCTAATAATAACATTCCAATATTAAAGAAAAATGTTAGCTAAAAATGTACCAAGAGCATGCATTTCAACTTGACTTCTTTTTGACAAATTCATCAATTATTTTGGCCATATCTATTTTGTTCCAAATATCTTGTTCGATATATAATAGGGTCATGTTGTTAAATTTGTCTTCTCTCGCAACGTACTTCTTAAATAATTGAACACTCTTTAAAACTGAAAAAGATCTCTCAGCTGATGCATTCGATATCTCGGTATGGTTAAAAATATTTTCAAAAGCATCTCTGCATCAGGGAAAATATCTCTACATTGGGTTTTTTCTTGAAACTCGATAAACTTCTAGTGGGATCTTCATTGTATGTTTATTTTCTTTTAAAAATAGTAAAAACTGATCCAATTCATGTCGTCAAAATGAAAAGATTCGATATTGTCTTTGTAGGTTTCCTTTAGTTTTTGTGTAACTTTCTTCTTAATTTGAGGTATATATAATAATCTCTTGTAAAAAAATACAGTAGAGTGTGTTCTATAACAGTTACATAAATCTCAGCTCTCTGGATAGTTTTGCTCTTGCCATATCGCATATTATATAAAATGAATTCACTATTAAATTTTCTTTTTTTTTCCAAAAATTCTTAACCGATTTCTTTACTTTCACTGAAAATAATTTTTTTCTCTTTTGCTACTGGCGAGCTTGTGCAGCTTCCTCTTCAAAGAAGAACCCGGATAAATCAGTTACTCCTTGTTCCAATTTTGCAAATTCATTTCTGGAATTTTGTGAATATAGTTTTCTAGAGCTTTTAGTGGACTAGTTCCTTTTAATAATTCACACTCAAACAATTGCAATGATTTGCTAGTAGCATTTATTCTCTGGAGTATGTGTTTTTAAGGGGAAGTTGCTTCCAGTATTTTCCTCATTTACATCATGGATTTCAGCTAGGCCTTCTTTTATTAATCTTATTTTGCTATTAAGGCCTAATTCAACTAGCTTGAAATAGTTTGCTTTGAACTAGACATATCTGTTATAACACAACTTCCTTTTGTTTCATTTATCTTCATTAGTAAAATACCCTGATAGAAATAAAAATCCCATCACCAAGAAGGAGTTGTGCTTTTCAAACGAAGTTTGGTAGACATGTTTATACATCTGAAAAGATTGAAATGTTGCGTTAGGCGCATGTGAGACGCTAGTTGCTCCACTTTAAGGACCTACCAGATGTGTTTCAAATACGCACTTTGAAGTTCGTGAGCGTTATTTATCGTTGAGATTTGAAGAAAGTTGATGTTAGTTCAGAATGACTTTAAGATGATGAAGAAACCATTATCAACAGCTCGCTGAGTTTTTAACTAGTTAGTAAAATACAGCTAAAAAAAAGGTCAAATTTCTCTCCCCGTTATTGCAGAAGGGCATGGTTGGAATATGTTTACTGTGCATGATGTTTAACAGCAACGCTCTTGGGATGGCACTACCTCAAGAAAGCTATAGTCTAACCACGCACGGGTCAACATTGACAGAGAAAACCATCGTATTCACCACATGACTTCAGAACATCGTTGAGTATCTACAAAAGAAATTACAGTTTTTTTCTGCTCCAGAGTGACACAGTGAACTGTAACGAATCAATCGTTTGAGAAATAGCTCTGAGCTAGATGCCCTTTAGCATTCATACCATTAACCCCAAATCATTGGCATCTGCATCTTCAGTGATGTCATGCTAGAGATAATTTTTTTTATTTCTAATAGGTTGCGGATTGGTGTTTTACCATTGCAGACCTAGTACATTCCCTTAAACTAGTATCTCTTTTTAGTGCGGCACCATACCAATCACCCCAGGTAATTTTGACGCCCAGTATCCGCCCTAGAGGGAGGCATCTGAGCCCTGACGATACAAACCTATACTAGGATTTAATTTTGCCGAGAACACCCAAGCCAAACATACACTCTAGGGATCTTTTATATGGCAGCTGTCGATTTTTTGCATCATGAAAATCCACTGACTTTGGCCGGGGTCTAACCCGCAACCTTAGGTGCAGAAGGCCAGAGCCAAACCAACCGCACCATCCAGCCGATTACTAGAGAACTTTGGAGAGCGGAGTGGCGATGTGTTGTATTCTCCTGTTAAAGCTGTTTCTGTCTTGGTGCGCCTGCCCTATAAAGTCAGCGCTTGCAAACAACCTTTCTGAGGCCTAGACTCACTGGACCTGCACCTGGAGATGGTCTAGCACGAGCAATTTTCTTTGATTCTAGGAGCACTCTCGAGATTAATTCACGCACTCTGACTGCAAACTTGTACGTCAGAGTCAAAGTTGTACGTACTGGTGATTCAAACTGTTGCACTTCCATTTATAACCATCATCCAAGAGGTGATTTTCAACAGGATAACGTATGTCCCCGACACCATATTGCAACCTAACGTGTTCTATAGAGTGTGAATGTGTTACCTTGGCCTGCTAGATCACCAGATTTTCCTTTAATCGAGCACTAATGGGATATCACTGGATGCAACGACAGCGTCATCCACAACCGGATTTAAACAACCTTGTATTGAGAAACCACGAGCGACATGCATGCAGTTCTATCCCATATTCTAATATCCACTACTGGTACGACACTTTTGCATGCTTGTATTTAAAATTCTGACGGTTACACCGGTTTTTAATGTACCATCATTTCACATTTGAAATAGCGATTTTCACGCTTACATTAACCTGTGATCTTGAAAGTATAATAAAGTAAATATGATACCTAAACAAATGTATTGTCGAAGTTCATTAGTCTACAATAATTTTTTCTTGGTGTTGGGATATTTTCCCCAACAGTGTAAGATGTTTCCGAGAGTAACTAAGCACGGCTGTGAACTAAATATGAACTTGTGTGACTTGAATAGTATTTGTTTGTTTGAAATAAAATTTATGCAAAAAAAACGCATGCGTAAATTTTGTACAGATTGAAACAATACAGCAAAACGGAAGAAAAATTACTAGGGATGCTACACAACTAAAATCCATGAAAATCATAGGGGTTGCAATATCGGTTCAAGAACTTTTTGTTGCACGTTGAATTTATAACTGAAATCTATCAAGCTTGGGGCCCCTACTATCGCTGGGGGCCTTTGGCGACCGCCAATCGCTTAATCCGCTTCTGTGTTTAATATTGTTTTATTTCCTGAAATGAAATTCTGTGAACTAACTATTTATGTTCCTGCATTTCGTTTTCTAGTCATCACCCCTACTGAAGAACCAAGTGATGAAACTAAAATGGAGTGGAAAGTGAAACGAAGACCAGACGGCACGAGATACATTACCAGAAGACCTATTCGGAACAAAATACTTAAGGAAAGGGCACTCCAGATCATGGAAGAACGCTGCGGCATTACAACCGATGACGATGCAGTGAGTGAATTAAAAATTGGAAAATACTGGTCTCGAGAGGAGCGCAAGAGACACCTCGAAAGGGCTCGTGATAGGAAACAACGAAGAGAGATTTTAATGAAATCCATCAGGGTACCCGACATCACTGACAAAAATGAAGAAGATGATTCAAGCCAAGGCAAGAAAGATACTTTGGCCAGTACTGTTTTTTCTCGAAAGAAACCATGTTATAGTAGTGGTAGACGAAAATTACGTTTACCATCAACACCATCTTCAACTGTCTTGGATGATTGCCCTTTAGCTGGACCGAGTGGGACCTTTGGCATCCTGTCAGTGACAACTGTGTAGTTGAGAGAAAACTGGTAAAATTCTCAACTGTGTTTTAAACATTCGTTTCGTGGAATCTGTTGGATGAGTAAAATTTCTTTTCAAAATGTTTTATTGGTAGATTTGCTCTTAGGATATTGTTGTTTGATCGATAATTTGGGATATTGTTGTTTGATCGATAATTTGGGTTGTGAAAAAATTGCAACAATACTCTGTCAACAAAGAATCAACGAACCACTTATTGTTTTAAGCCATATCACGTTGACAGTTAGAATCCTTGCTAGTCATCTTTATGAAAGAATAAAATTTCTTTTCAAAAAATCATCCCGTCCTGCTTGGAAGTATCTTGCAATATGCAAAATGCATTCTGACGTCCAATATAGAGTCAAAATACCACTACCGTTCCATCAATAATCCCATGTATGCTTCCAAACTTCTATAGCCAATAGTGTTGTCCTGTTACTACGGTTTTTCATTTTATATTTAGACTAATGTAAACATTTTTTCTCTCGTAGTTTTAAGTTAATTTTATTTCAGGACATTTTACTTAAGGATTGTACTACTATCTTTTGTAAATGTAAAAAAAAAATAGTAAATATTTTGATCTTTGGATTTGCTAAATTTATATTAATATATTATACTTTTTAAGAAATATTCATCGATGGAAGAAATAGAACATCTATCAATTTTTTATTCTCTATATTGATCAATGTAATTATTTTAATTTTTTTTTTTGAAATATGACATTGCAAGTTTATATTAGATATGTTGAAATAATGTATGTGCTTGACATGTTCAATAACGTATTCACACATTTAAATCAATTATTTTAATTAATGTTAAAATGTTTATACAATTATAATATTAATTCGCGAGTATTACTATCCCTAATTGAAGCATTTCAAACAATCTAATAATCATTTGCTTTAAAAATAATCCTTTGAGAATATTTTTATTGTTTTTCCAATAAAGCGTCAAGAGTAACTTAAATCCTTATATTTGAAAAAAAAATCGCCCCTTTTTCAGCTTTATGCACAGTTTGATTTATTTTTCGTCTGAAGGTTCTACATATAGAATCATTTTGTATGAGTGTGATGCAGTTTTTAATATTATTTTTTTTCTTTACGAATACAATATTTCTTTCGTTCTGTTTTTAGTTCGTATGCATTATATTGAGAAATTTGTATTTTCACTATCTGAAGTTATCAATGTAAGTGAAAATGTATATCTAGTCCATTCCTTGAGAATATTATTGACCTCGCCAAATCCTCAAATTTTACTTGTCAGCATAATTATTCTTGTTGGTAAATGCTCTGAAAAACTAAAAATGGAATCGAGAGAGAGAGAGGAATTGCTTTGATTTTAATGCGATGATCTATCCTACTGACCAATCATTTTTAAAACTTTAAGAAAAAAGACGAATGGACATTTTGCTACCAGATGTTGTAAGAATTGTTAATATTTTCACTGTACTTTTCGAGACTTCAAGTAGCCATTGTTGTTGTGTTTTCTGTAACACTATGTAAATATGAATTGTACATTTAATAATTGTATTGTTCCAAAGTGTTATATATCTTATTCACACATTACAGAAGTAAAATTGCGGTTTGAGATAAACTGGAAGTGATTCTTCATAGATTTTTAATGTTGTTACAGAAGACCATGTATTGACAAGAAGTTTTAGAGGTTGTTATGTTATATAGTTCAACTATGCTTACGAGGGTTACATGATCTCTATTTTTAGGATTGATTCTGTTCAAGTTAATTTTTAACTAATCAAACAATTTCTACTATCATTTAAATATCACAAATTTTGAAATTAAAGTGTGTTTCTGTATATCATGTTTCAACTATCAAAAAAGTAGTTTTTATCTCAATGTGTTAATAGCTCTAAATTTGTTATTATAACTGCTGTCTGATTGGTGTGTGAAATCCAGTTGCTGTTTTTGGAATCTCAGTAATGGTTAAATAAACATGAAGTGTTTCAAACATGTCTGGAATTTATTTTGTGTCTAACAAAGTCAAATGTATTTGAAAAATATAACAAAATTTTCTTTAAAAATAGTTTTTCTTTAAAAGCCATGTTTTGAAAGGTATGCGTTTTCTAAAATAACCCAACCTCAATATCTAATGTAGTGGTTTCTTAAGGGGTTCAAAAGTTTAAACATGACAGGGGAATATCAAGAATTAGGCACAGGATGACTTGGCAGTGTATGATCTTATAACACGCGAGTGTAATGTTCTCTCACTGATTACTGTGTCTGCTTTAACTAGCGTCTGAGGAGCTCAATATCATAAAAGCACCAGGTTTAAGGAGCAGGCACTCGAAAAAATGGAAAATTAGGCCTTTGGAAGGCCTCTGAATGCTCGAAAGAAATTACTACACTCTTTTCTCACATTAAATTCTAATTCAAAACCCGTATTTTGGTGATTTGATTTAGATGTATATATGCTGTTGAATATAGATTTGACTTTCGACTACACACACGCGCACTATATATATAAATGTGTGTGGAGGTGTGTGCAATAATTATTAATGTATTAAATAGCTACAATTTTAACTTAATTCTAAACGCTATATAAGAATATAACAAGAAAGTACAGGTCAGAGTAGATAAGTTACAATAATACAAAGCATCTTAGTCTTAGGACTAATACTGCAAAGTTATAGATAGTTTCAAAGTGCTAATCTTTTCCTTTACATGCTTTGAACTGAATTACGACAGAAGAGCAAATACAGTTCAAAAAGTGTTTTTAAGTAAAATTTACTTCTAAAAGCATAGCCCCCCTTTCCTAATCTTATAGAATAAAATAGCAACTTACACTCATGACCATTAATTAAGGATAATTCAAAATCATATGGAAATCGAACTCTAGAGTAAAAATTTCGCCTGTAGAATTGTCACACACATCTTCAAAAATACTATGAAATTACGAAATTACAGGAAGCCACCAAACGTCGCCGATAGTGCGTCACAATGACGCTAGTGTAAGAGAGAGGTATATAAGAAATGGTTGAGAACAAGTAAAATAGTTCACAAGCGGCGTTCTATAAGCCACTTAGCACTATAACCGAAGAGTTATTATGACACATGTGGATGATTTTTTATGTAATAGAATTATCATCCCCCTGAAATGTGAGCGTACTCAGATAGAAGTATCCGAGGAAATTGGAATTGCCCAAAGTTTCATCTGTAGGCTTTGACAACAATACCACGTTGACGAAAATATCAGTAGACCTTACAATACAGGTCACCCCACTAATTACAATGTCGAATGAAGATTGGTATTTGGCAGTTACTGCCAAACTAAGCAGATGGAGCACAGTATCCGACCTATCTGATGCTATCTGCAGCCATGGGTACGACAATTTCGAGACAAACCATGTACAAACGCTTGGGGCACATTGATATATATTCTCGCATGCCAGACAGATGTGTTCCACTCATGGCAAATGACTGTCGCCGGCGCTTAACATGGAGTAGAAAACGTGCTATGTGGACATCGTTACAGTGGAATTTGCGGGATGTATTCCGATGTCTAAGTTTAGAATGCAGTCTGATTCATGTCAAATTTTCACACAGAGAACGTCAGATGTGTGAGAATGGATTAAACGCGCGATAAGTTCGTGAAGTTATTCTCCGATATTTGAGTTACTTGACAGCTTGGCGGCTCCTCTCTTTACATCTACAAAACCTAGACTTTATATAGTCGAATTAATTAACATATATCTATCTCGTCTTTTCCCTGAAAAGGCTGTGAATTAGTATAAATGCTAGACCCAAAATTTCCCAAGAGGTTTAGTTCGAAAATCTCGCGAATAGCCCCGTCAAAGCCCCCTCCAAGAAAAAAACGGGATTTATAAAAGGGTCTTAATGGCCCGATATAAATTACGTTAAAAATTTAAGTCTTAAACTAACTAGACTTCTTAAACTTGAGTTTAGCATTAACTTTTCATAACAATACACTAAAAAAACACTCAAAACTACTAACTCAATAAATTTTATCACTCCCACGTTTTTTCTTTTACACTCATTATATAAGGTGTACCCCATTTGGGCAAGGATCAAGGAAAAACCTCCCTCTGGACGGAAACACCCGGCCGTACACAACCCGTAAAACTTAAATATTTTAAACATATCTTGGGTTGACATATCTTTATTCTTCAACACAAAATCTTCAAAACATCCGGGTCAGCCACCCTGAAATGAGAATTGGATCAGTGGACGTACAACAAGATTCTTTGAACACTGTATACATACACAAACAACATCGAATTCACATATATTTAAATTGTCAATTACTTTACAAATTTCATCTGGTTTAAGAAAAACTCCCATTCCAATCGCGCAGAACTATTAGTGTTATGGTTAATTTCCTATCTACGCCGCGAGCAAAAACCAGATATATACTCTAATATACACTTTAATATGCCGATACAAACACAATTATATACAATTTTCAGAACATTCTCAATATAAACAAGCAATACAAGGAATTCTCGCACCTTTAGCCTAGTCTTCCCAAGTAGGAAACAAATGTAAACATACATATGCTTTCCACAATTTAGAATATATTTAGGTATACAAAAGTTCATTTTTCACTCAACGTAGTGTGACTTTTCCTCTTAGTCATCTTTAACAAAACAAGACTTGCTTCTTGCAAAAATTCACCTGACTGCATGTCAGTAAAAGTATAAATGAAACAATACAACCTAGCTAATATCTTGTTCCTCTCCTTACTCTGATGTCTCTAATCTGCACCTCCAACGATGTGGACCTTCTGCTTCGTAGACTCTCCTCTGGCTCCTGGCGACCTGGTCTGTACTGTCGGCGACTTCGTAAATTATCGTGATGAGCTCGCACTGCTTGATTTCTTCTAGATCGGATTGATACTTCCTGGAGTGGCAATGTTTCTACTGGCGATCTGGACCTAGCTTTCCCATGAAGTTCTCTTCCGCCTCTGGAATTGCGTGGGGTGGACCTTCTCTGTTGTCTCCATCTTGTCTGCAGTAGCCTTTCTTCCTCTGGCTGCTGACGATCTCCTTCTAGAACTTGTGTACAGTGGTGATCTTCTATTCGTTTTTTCTATCCTACCTGTTCAGTCGGCGCGATGGAGAACGGGAGCCTTCGTTTGTTGATCTCTCTGTGTATGGCTTTTTTTCCCCTCCTCGGCCCATCTGACAGTGACACAGGCGTCGCTCTTTTCCAACTTCTTATGCTTTGGTTCTTCCTTCTTATCTGTTGCGTCCCCTCTGACATTGATTCTGTGATTGCCATGTTACACCGCCTTTTGGTCAGCTCGCGCTCGCTCCTCTTTGTCTCTCTCTGATTACTTTTATTCCTTACATTAGTATTCTCTTTCCTCACCTGTATCTGTCTTCAACCCGACTCATTACTCCTAAAGCCCTGTGCCCGATCTAACCCATATCGACTATCCTCAAAGCTACTCGACTGATACTCGGATCCTCTGCAAACTAAACTATCTACCTCCACTACACCTTTATCACTTTTTTTCTGATGGTAAATTCGCACTTGGTCTATATTATAACTGTATTTCTTCTATCTGCCTTCCAAATTACAACATTATTGTTTTTAACGCTTACGACTCTATAAGAACCTTCCAATTTGGGACAGAATTTTGCTACCACCTTTTTACTGGCAGAGCTTATAGGATGAGTTTCGACCAATACTAAATCATCGACCTTAATGTTAATTTCGCGTCTCCTTTTATTGTAATACTTCGCCCACTTTCATGCTTTTTCTAAGTATTCTGCCTAGCTTCCTCAAACACCTTTTCAATATTCCTAACCACAAATTCTGCTCCATCCGTCACCATTACAAGTTTTTGAAACGGGGTAATAAGTTTCCTGCCCAAAAATAATTCTGCTTGAGTTTTTCCAGTGGTTTCGTGAACTGCCGTTCGTAATGCATACGTGAATTATTCTCTTATAAATCTGTCCCAGGTCTCATGATTTTGATTTACAAAAGAAGCAATTATTTGTAATAAATCGCGATTAACTCGTTCCGTTCTATTTGACTGAGGTCTATACACAACTGTTTTAACATGCTTTATATCTAATCTATTACTTAAATGCTCAAAACTTCGGATATAAATTGGGGACCACTGTCGCTAATTAGTTTTATTCGAGCTCCATATCGTGAAATATAATTTTCGAATAGGGTATTTGCGATTATTTTTGCGGAAGCCTTTCTGAGGGATATTACTTCCAACCACTTCGTAAAATGATCTGTTATCACTAAAATATACCTATATCTTTCAGGTTTCGATGCTGGGTAGGGGCCTAACAAATCTAATGAAACTATTTCTTTTGGATAATTAGTTATTATCGGTATTAGATGACCGGCCACTAACGCGTTCTTAAAGTTAATTTTCTGGCACGTATCACATGTCAAAACATAATCATGTATCGCTCTCCTCATAAGGAAAATAACAAGCATCCATCACGCGTAAATACGTTTTTTTAATTCCGAGGTGTCCAGCCATACGCCTATCTTGAAATTCGCGCATTATCGCACCTCGCATTGACTTTGTAATATATATCTCATTTCTCCGAGAAAGGATGCGTACTTCGCATAAAATAACAAACCATTAATTATTTTGAAATCCTGAGACCAGTTTCCGCAGACTCCCGCATTTACCGTACTGTCATCGGGGTTTTGTAAATAACGATAAATGTGACCTAGCTAGGGGTCCTGCCTTTGTTCGGCAATAAATTGTTTCCTTGACTAAAGTACCAAATCCTTAATAACTGCACAAGCTATATTGCTATCGTCAAAACTTTCTACCGGGTTCCGCGACAACACATCTGCCAGAACATTTTGAGCGCCTGTCCTATGTTCCCACTCAACATTAAATTCTGCTAGCTTGAGTGTCCATCTAATCATGCGGCTTGATAAATTTGTACCATTAGTGAGTTTTGTAAATGCTGCATGATCCGTGATTACTTTTATTGGAAACGAACCAAAGAAGTTGCGAAACTTGTTTAAAGCCCAAATCACCGCTAAATATTCGCGCTCGGTTACTGTATAATTGCGCTCCACCCCATTAAGTGTACGGGACGCATATGCTATGGGTCTCTGACTTTGCGTAAGTACCGCTCCTATCAAATTAGAACTCGTTTCGGAAAAAACACAAATTGTACTTTGAAATACGGTAATTTTAATACATGTGCTTCCGTAATTGCACGTTTGATCAATTCTAAAGCTACTTGCGCCTCTTCGGACCAATTAAATTCCCTACCCTTCTTTTTTAATTCATACAGTGGCTTGCAGAGTTCAGCGTACCCCTTAACTAATTTTTGATACCATTGGGCAATTCCGAGAAATTTTGATACTTCCCACGTATTCTTTGTTTCTTTCATTTCGAGTATTGCCTTAACTTTAGACTCATCCGTGGCTATCCCGTCTTTACAAATTACTAGGCCTAAGTATTTTATTTTCTCACACCCAAAGTTACACTTATCTTTGTTCAACGTAGACCCCGCTTCCTGCAATAACCCAGATACTTCCTTTAAATGCTCCAAGTGATATGACAATGATGGAGACGCGATTATTACGTCGTCCATGTACACTTTCGCCGACTACCCTAACACCGGTTGCCATTAGATGTCTACGCCCTTCTGAAAATTTGGCGCTGCCCCCGATAGGGCGAATGGCATGCGCTAAACGCATAAGTGCCGTTTTTCGTCACAAAAGCAGTTTTGGCTACATCCCTGGAGTTTACTGCTAATTGAAAATAGCCGGTGCGTAGATCCAATGTACTCATTATTTTCGTGTGAGGAATATTGGTAATTGAATCCTCAATAAGTGGCAAAGGATATCTAGGGTACCTAGTTACCGCATTAAGTTTGCGATAATCCACCGCACATCTATACGCCTCCAGATTTTCCGAGGGCAATCCGTTCTTCTTACGACACAATACTACAGGAGATGCATAACCAGATTGAATTTGCACAATGGTGCCTTCTCGTAACATTTTTTTAATATGGTACTCTATGGTACATTGTTTAACCCTGTCATACTTATACGGTCTGGATACTAACGGAGCGCTATCACCCGTATCGATTTCATGATATAATACATAAGTAAGTCCCGTTTTTTCCGAGCACAGCCCCTTAAAACTATTAAATAACGATTTAATTCTCTCTTTTGACTTTCTTCTTATTTTGTATTTGAAAGATCAATTTCTACATTCCCATCATCGATTTTTATTTCTTCGACTTGTGAATCCGGAATCACTAATAACTTTCTCTCGAAATTCATGGTAAACTTCGAGATTCGTATAAAATCGATACCTAAAATGCAGGGATATTCTAGAACCGCTAATATATAAAAAAATCCAACTGTTTCTGGAATTTTCGTATTCGTATCTCTAATTCTACCGTCCCTACATTGTTGCAACATGCACCCTGAGCCGTTATAACTTTTGCATTTGATTTTTTAACAGGCTTATAAGAAAAATATGTCCTATACGTTTCTTCAGAGATGAACGACTTCTCTGCCCCAGTATCCCATAATGCCTTAGTGAAGATATCATTCACTAAAATGGGCACGTACAGAAGTTCTACATGGGACATCCGTAACGCAGAAACCCTTATAGGATGTTTCTCATCAACATGCGATTTATCTTGATTTCGAACGCTTAAAAAGTTTAAATTTTTATGACTACCCCTATTCCATCGATTATTCGAACCCCGTTCAAAATTATCACACGGACCCCTATTTCTCTCTATATTGATCTCTTCTACCACGATTCTCGAATGCGCGATCATTCCTATCAATACGGTTCCTGTTCTCGAAACCTTGATTATCATGGTTCCTCTGGGGTCTAGTCTCATAGGAAGTTCTATAACCCTGTCTTCAATCATTTTGACGTTCAAATACCCCAGTATCTCTCCAATTTCTACTTGTACGACCTTCAGTAGATCTCCTACTCATATCCCAAACTCGTCTTTCGCTATTATTATTACTTTAACCCCTATTGTCTCTCCTCAAATATCTGTCCTCGTACTTCGTCATCATCTGAAGTAACTGCAATTGAGAAGTTGGATTTCTAATCTCTATGTATTCCATCTATTGTGGTTCCAAACGGGCAATAATGTGCTCAATTAAATTGTTTTCCGACATATTTAGTCCCAACCTTTTGTGTATTTTGAGTAAGTCATATATTAAATCTGATGGAGCCGGACCGTGACCCTGATATGACGAATTGAACCTGACTTCCAATTCAGTCTTATTCCTAACAAATGAGAAATTTTCCGTCAAAGCTTCCTTTATTTGCAAAAAATACGTAGCATTCCCCTTCACTATCGATGACACAAACAACTCGAACCAGTCCAATACACGTCCTCGGAGATGCCCTTTGAGATAAGAACATGCCAAATTGCTATGTATCTCGTAAAATTTAACATTACTGTCAATGCATTCTAAAAATTCCTCTATGTTTTCAACTCCAGAAAAACAAATATCAGGCAAGAGCCTAAAATTGGATCAGACTCCCATCTCGGGGTTAAGGGAGATATGTCCATTGGACAAACACGTTGAGTGCCATTGTGGTGGAGGGGTCCTATTTTCGACCCCGCTCAATCCGCCCGGCGCTTCTCTAAGTGTGGGAGGAAACATATCATCACCAACAAAAGCAATAATAAAAATTATATTTATTCAGGCCTGACAAACACTTAAACAATCACAAGTTTAATTATAAGTAGAAACCTAGGAGTGATTCCCTAATACGTCGATAAATCCTAATACTTAATTCTAATAATCAATTCTAATATTCCCGTCTACCAGAATGGACAAGTAGACGAACACTTGCAAACCTCAGGTCGGTACTGAATCTATTTTCTTCAATGGTCAATCTAACAATTTACTCTTATAATTTATATCTATCAAACGCGCGCTAAGTTCATAAAGTAATTCACCGACGATACTTACGTTACAGCTTGGCAACTCCTTCTTCTACATTTACAAATCTATATAGACTTTATATAGTCGAACTAATTAACATATAACTGTCTCATGTTTTTCCTGAAAAGGCTGTGAAATAGTATAAATGCTGGCCCCAAAGTTTCCCAGTCTTAATGGCCCGATATAAATTACATTGAAAATTTTAAGTCTTATACTACCTAGACATCTTAAACCTTAGTTTAGCATTAACTTTTATATAACAATACGCTTAAAAACACTCAAAACTACTAGCTCAAATTTTAATCACTCCCATTTTTACCACTTTTACATTAATTATATAAGGTGTACCCCATTTGGGCGAGGACCAAGGAAAAACCTCCCACTGGAGGGAAAGCCCCGGCCGTACACAACCCGTAAACTTAAATATTTTAAACATATCTTGGGTTAACATATCTTTATCTTGAACACAAAATCTTCAAAACATCAGGTTCAGCCACCATGAAATGAGAACTGGATCAGTGGACGTACAAAAAAAAAATTTTTTAACACTATATACATACACAACAACATTGAATTCACACATATTTATACCGTCAATTACTTTACAAATTTCATCTGGTTTCAGAAAAACTCCCATTCCAATCGCGTAGCGCTGTTAGTGTTATGATTAATTTCCTCTCTACGCCACGAGTCAAAAATCCGGATATATACTAATATACACTTCAATATGCCTATATATAAACAATTATATTCAATTTTCAAAACATTCAATATAAACAAACAATACAATGAATTCTCGCACCCTTAGCCAAGACTTTTCAAGTAGGAAACAAATGTAAACATACATATGCTTTCCACAATTTAGAATATATTTAGGTATACAAAAGTTCAATTTTCAATCAACGTAGTGTGACTTTTGCACTTAGTCATTATTAACAAAACAAGACTTGCTCCTTGCAAAAATTCACCTAACTGCCTGTCAGTAAAAATATAAATGAAACAATACATCCTGGCTAATATCTTGTTCCACTTGTTCTCTGATGTTTCCAATCTGCACCTCCAACGATGTGGACCTTCTGCTTCGTAGACTCTCCTCTGGTTCCTGGCGACCTGGTCTGTGCTGTCGTCGACTCCTCAGATTATATTGGTGGTCTTGTCCTTCTTGATATCTTCTAGCTCGAGTTGATCCTTCCTGGTCTGGCAAGGATTCTACTGGCGATCTTGACCTGGCTTTCCCATGAACTTATCTGCCGTCTCTGGAATTGATTAAGGTGGACCTTTTCTGTTGCCTCCGTCTTGGTGGAAGTAGCCTGTCTTTATCTGGCTGTTGACGAACTCTTTCTGGAACTTCTCTACCGTGGCGCTCTTCTATTTTTTGCCTTTTCCATATCGGTTCAGTCGGCGCGATGGAGGACGGGAGCCTTCGCTTGTTGACTTCTCTGTAAATGGGTTTTATTTTACTCCTCGGCCTCTCTGGCAATGACTCCGGTTTTTTTCTTTTCCACCTTCTTGTGTGTTGATTCTTCCTTTTCTTCTGTTGTATCACTTCAGAGATTGATTCTGTGATCGCCCTCTTACTCCGCCTTTTTTTCAGCTCGTGTTCATTCCTCTTTGTCTCTCTCTGATTACTTTTATTCTCTACACTAGTATTCTCTTTCCTCTCCTTTATCTGTCTTCCATCCGACTCATTACTCCTAGAGCCCTGTGATCTATCTAACCTATATCGGCTGTCCTCAAAACTACTCGACTGATACTCGGATCCTCTACTAACTGAACAATCTACCCCCACTACATCTTCATCACTTTTTCTCTGATGGTAAATTCGCACTTGGTCTATATCGACTGTAGTTCTTCTACCTGCCTTCCAAATTACAACATTATTGTTTTTAACGCTCACGACTCTATATGGACCTTCAAACTTTGGACAGAATTTTGCTACCACCTTTTTACTGGCAGAACTTATAGGATGAGTTGCGACCAACTCTAAATCATCAACATTAATGTTAATTTCGCGACTCCTTTTATTGTAATACTTCTCCCACTTTTCCTGCTTTTTCTTCGTATTCTGCCTAGCTTCCTCAAACACCTTTTCAATATTCCCAACCACAAATTCTGTTCCATCCGTTACCACACAAGTTTTTAAACAGGGTAATAAGTTTCTGCCCAAAAATAATGCTGCTGGTGTCTTTCCAGTGGTTTCGTGAACTGCCGTTCTTAATGCATACTCAAATTCACTTAGAAGCTTGTCCTAGGTGCCGTGATTATAATTTACAAAAGAAGCAATCATTTGTAATAAATAGCTTAACTCGTTCCGGTCTATTTGATTGAGGTAGGTACACAACCGTTTTGACATGCTTTATATCTAATCTCTGACTTAAATGTTCAAAAACTTCGGATATAAATTGGGGACCATTGTCGCTAATTAGTTTTATTGGAGCTCCATATTCGCGAAATATAATTTTCGAATAGGGTATTGGCGATTATTTTTCGGACGCCTTTCTGAGGGGTATTATTTCTAACCACTTCGTAAAATGATCCGTTATCACTAAAATATACCTATATCTTTCAGGTTTCGATGCTGGGTAGGGGCCTAACAATCTAATGAAACTATTTCATTTGGATAATTAGTTACAATTGGTATTAAATGACCGGCAGGTAACGCGTTCTTATAGTTAAATTTCTGGCACGTATCACATGTCAAAACATAATCATGTATCGCCCTTCGCATATAAGGAAAATAACAAGCATCCTTCACGCGTAAATATGTTTTCCTAATCCAAGGTGTCCAGCCATTGGCTTATCATGAAATTCGTGCATTATCGCACCTCGCATTGACTTTGGAATATATACTCTCATATCTCCGAGAGAGGATGCGTACTTCGCATAAAATAACAAGCCATTGATTATTTTGAAATCCTGAGACCAGTTTCCGCAGACTCCCGCATTTACCGTACTGTCATCGGGTTTTGTAAATAACGATAAATATGACCTAGCTCGGGGTCCTGCCTTTGTTCGGCAATCAATTGTTCCCTTGACTAAAGTACCAAATTCCTAATAACTGCACAAGTTATATTGCTATCGTCAAAACTTTCTACCGGGTTCCGCGAACAACATATCTGCCAGAACATTTTGAGCACCTGTCCTATGTTCCCACTCAACATTAAATTCTGCTAGTTGAGTGTCCATCTAATCATGCGGCTTGATAAATTTTTACCATTAGTGAGTTTTGTTAATGCTGCATGATCCGTTATTACTTTTACTGGAAACGAACCAAAGTAGGGCGAAACTTTTTTAAAGCCCAAATCAACGAAATTCGCACTCGGTTACTGTATAATTGCGCTCCGCCCCATTAAGTGTACGGGACGCATATGCTATGGGTCTCTGACTTTGCGTAAGTACCGCTCCAATCCAATTAGCTTCGTGTCTGTAAAAAGCTCAAATTGTACTTGGAAATACGGTAATTTTAAAAATTGCTTCGTAATTGCACGTTTGATCGATTCTAAAGCTACTTGCACCTCTTCGGACCAATTAAATTTCCTACCCTTCTTTTTAATTCATACAGTGGCTCAGAGATCTGCGTACCGTTAACAAATTTTGATACCATTGGGCAATTCCGAGAAATTTTGATACTTCACACGTATTCTTTGTTTCTTTCATTTCGAGTATTGCCTTAACTCTAGACTCATCCGTGGCTATCCCGTCTTTACTAATTACTAGGCTTAAGTATTTTATTTTCTCACACCCAAATTTACACTTATCTTTGTTCACGTCAACTTCCTGCAATAACCTATATACTTCCTTTAACGTATTGCCACGTATCTTTGTTTCTTTCATTTCGAGTATTGCCTTAACTGACTCATCCGTGCTATCCCGTCTTTACTAATTACTAGGCCTAAGTATTTTATTTTCTCACACCCAAACTTACACTATCTTTGTTCAACGTCAACCCCTCTTCCTGCAATAACCTAGATACTTCCTTTAAATGCTCCAAATGATGTGACAATAATGGAGACGCGATTATTACGTCGTCCATATACACTTTCGCCGACTTCCCTAACACCGGTTGCAATGTGATGTCTACGCCGTTCTGAAAATTTGGCGC